>JAVJIF010026431.1:0-79800 GCA_038442645.1 Agave tequilana
TGCATAAAGAGGAACGTTAGATCTTTTGTACCAAGTCTATTAATAAAACTTTCTCAAGTTCTCTTCCATGGACGTAGGCCAACTTTGGTCCGAACCATGTTAAATCCTTGTATTATTTCTTTATTACTCTTTTATCTAGGTACTAGTTTGCTTTACATCAAGCTTTCTTTTGCAAGTACTGTTCATATTGTCAAGTTCCGCTAACGTCGATCCTGAAAATCACAACAATTGGTATCAGAGCATATCTATTTCGTAACAATTGGTATCAGAGTTAAAGGTTGACGCATAACAATATTTCATAGATAGGAAGTTCTATGACAAAGTTTGAGTTCGCGAAGTTCAATGGCCAAAGTTCGGTTATGGCAAAAGAAGGGTGAAGGCGTTGCTGGTGCAACAACGTCTTCACAAGATCTTGTAGTGTAAGGTCAGCAAACTTATAAGTACGTCAAATGAGATTGGGAAGAAATAGATCTAAAGGCGGCAAGTACGATCCAACTATATCTCGCAGACGAGATTATTACAAAGTGATGGATGAAAAAATGGTTATGGATTGCGGTCAAATTTAGAAACATTGTATATGATGAAAAGCCCTCCCAACAAGCTTTCTCTCAAGAAACAACTATATAGGCTACGCAATAAGGTAGGGAAACAGTGTTGGAGCATCTAACATCTTCAACAAGATCATTAGCGAGCTTCTAGCTGTTTATATCAAGATCGACGAGGAGGATAAGGCTTGATTCTTCTCAGTTCTCTTTTAGAGTCATATGATTATATCGTCACCATCATACTCTACGGTAAGAAAACTCTCATCTTGGAGGAGGTCACATCAACTGGCTTATCTAATGAGAATAGAAAAAGGCCAAATCAAGAGGAGCAGAAGGATCATGTTGATGGTCACAAGAAGGGAAGGAAGAGAAGGAAGAAAAGATCCAAGCTTATCAATGTGTGTCATTTTGTTAGAGAATATTATGGAAGAATGACTGCAAGTATTAGCAAGAGTGACTGAGAAGAAGAGGCAAGCTGCGGATGGTCCAAGAAATCCATTGAGTTAGAGAAGACGATGACTTGAAGTATAAGAAGCAAATTAAGATGAAGCAGTTTTCTTTTAGGTGATTGTGAGTTTCTTTTCAGAAGGAGTATGAATAGGATTTAATTCCTATTCAATGAAAGTTATTTCTAAAGAAAAAGTCTAGAATCCTTCTAAATCAAGGTGATCAATTCCTAAAATAAATTGATCGAGATTCTTCAACGATCTAAAGCCCAAGATCATCTCATATTTCAAATAAGAGTTGTATTATAAAATCCTATAAATAAAGGTTGTAATCAAGCATTGTAATTGCCTCAATCAAACAAGTCTCAAGGAGTTTCTACAACCGAGAATCTCAAGCAAAGGAGACCAGAGAAGCCAAGAAAGAGAGAAGCAAGTTGAAGGCGCATAGAAGAAGAAAATACTCTTGTAATTTAGGGTTGATTCAAGTAAAAGGTGATACTCTTGTTGCATCAAGAGGAGATTAGATCTCTTTGGACGAAGTCTATAATAAAGCTCTCTCAAGTTCTCTCTCCATAGACGTAGGCTAATTTTGATCGAACTACGTTAAATCCTTGTGTTCTTTCTTCATTACTTTTTTTCTAATTATTGCTAATTTGCTTTACATCAAGCTTTCATTTTACAAGAATATTCATATTGCTAAGTTATACTAACGTCGATCCTGAGAGTCACAACATTGGCATCAGAGCATATCAATTTCGTAACATAGGGGTCCTGTTCAAAACTTACCACTGGAAAATTGACTGGTTGAGAAACCTGAAATTCATACTTTCAAATTGAAATGAATAATTTGATTTTGAATTGTATCAAGCTGCTTGGGAGGATTGTGGCTCAAGTGAAACTGGAAGGTTACGACTATGGTCTCTCCTTTTCCTTTAAAAGAGCATGCCATACCCTTTTAATGTGACAAATTGATATTCTATGATATCAATTGTTACTCTCAGAATCGACATTTGCGGAACTTAACAATATGATAAGTGCTTACAAAGAAAACTATTATAAAGCAAACTAGCAATACCTAGATAAAGAGTAATAAGAAAGAACACGATAATTTAACGTAGTACGGCTCAAACTTGGCCTACGTCCATGGGGAGAGAACTTGAGAGAGCTTTATTATAAACTTGATACAAAGTGATCTAACTTTCTCTTGATGACACAAGAGTTCACCTTCCCTTTGAATCTATGTCTACATTACAAGAGTATACCTTCTCTCTTTGCACTTTCACCTTTCTCCTCTATTTGCTTGGCTTCTTTATGATCTCCTTAGTGTTCTCCGCCATTTTTTTCCCTTGAGATCAGCTTGGCTGAGGCAGATATAATGCTTGGTTACAACATTTATTTACAGGATTTACGTACAACTCCTATTTGGACTATGAGATGATCTTGGCCTTTGGATGGTTGAAGAATCTTGTTTAATCTTTAAGAATTGATCTCCTTGATCTAGAAGATTTTAAACCCTTTAATTTTAGAAACAAACTTTCATTGAATAAGAATTTAATTTAATTCATATCTTATCAGAATAAAAAAAACTCGCAATCGTCTGAAAAGGAAATTGCTTCACCTTGATTTGCTTCTTCTACTTCAAGCAAAATCTTCTCTAACTCAATTGGATTTTCTTGGCCATCATCTTTTTTAAAATAAGGTAAAATCCTAACAATTTCCATCTTGACTTGCTTTTCAAGCCTTTAATAAAACAACTAAAGATTTCAGATTAATACTTTGATTCTTTTCTTGGTTGTAACCATGTCGGGAAGCCTTTAACTCTTACTCCCTCTCCCTGGGCCTTGACTGATTTACCGCCATAGTGGGCGATCTTGGGCTCGAATGCACCCTTTCTTTTTCCTACAATACTTTGACCCCAGTTTATGTCTCGTTGCAGTCTTTCTTGAAGCCTCCACTCCTGATGAACTCCTTCCAAGCTTATTCTTGAAACTCCACCTCGAACTGAGTTTCCTTCCTTCAGCTTATATATCTTCCACTTTCCCTCCTTTCAGGATTACCTTGTCCCTTAGCTAATTGTGACGACACCATCCACCATCTTGACAATTTCCTTCCTTTGTAACTAAGAAGTTGAATAGCTCCTTTTGGGAACATACATGAACCGTACTACCTGAATCAAATATCTAGCCTTTACCTTGAGAAGTGTTATCTTCATTGAAAGCTATTAATACCACAGTTTCCTTTAAATCGCTTAATGCTATGTCTGCGTCTCTAGCTTGCCCCTTTTTCTTCAATCACTTTTACCGATGCTTGAGTCAATTCCAATGACCTTTCCTGTGATAAAAGTGACATGCCTTGATGAGCTCAGATCTTCTTTCCTTCTCCTATTCCTTCCCTTCTCGTGACCACCAAAGTTGATCCTGTCTGCTCCTCTTGATTGTTCTTTCCTAATTCATTAGATAAGAGAGTTGACGTGACGCCCCAATCCCGCGGCTACAGAGACGTCACTGCGACGTATATACGTAGGTCAGAAAGACCCTCAAGTATATATTGCTAAGTATCAGTACAAGTAAGAATCACAGTGCAGAAGCACAGTAGTAATATACATTCTAACGAAAAAGTACAAGTACATGGTTATCACAGAGAGTGATATAATATTACATGAATATTACATCATCAGAAATATAAAAGTACATATACGAAGAGATATACATAACAAAAGCTCAGAGTGTGCTCACGAGCAGCAGAGAGGCTCGAGAGCCAATCAGGAGAAAAGCTAGGAGGAAGAGCTACGTTGATGTCCAAGCTTCTGCTACGCTCTGATCGCTATGGAAGGATCCGCTGCGCACACTGATCAGCTACAGCAAGGCCACCATGGTCCAGACTCTAGGATCTGAACATGAGGATCTAGGGTTATTGGAAGCAATCTAGCGGTATATAGATAAGTCAGTTGGCATGCTCAGCAGTTACATGTGTACATGAAAGGTGTATCGTGAATATAAGCACACATGATCATGAAAAAAGACAGTAAGTAAATAACTACAGGAAAATCAGTTTTATACAAGCCCACATTACGATCCGTGAGATTAGTACGTTGAAGGAATAATCTAAACAAGAAATATACCCTACACCTCACGTCACTGTAGTCTGAGTAGTTTATATAATCTGAATTTGCGTTCACAATAATAGAATAATGAAACAGTATGAAACCCGAAAAAAGCAATCAAGTAATTCAACAAAGTAGCACAGATATAATGTGTAAGTTGTGAGCAGGATAATGTATTGTATCACGGTCTCCAAGTATAGATCAAGTGTATAGTAGTCAGATATCTGTAGGCTGTCTAAAAAAGCACTAAAAGACAGGCCATTAAAAAGCAGAGTTTTCAAGTTCTAGACGCAAGGTAATAAAGCCCGCGCCTCAGCATCAAGGCGCGAGGATCCAGAACCCGCGTCTCAACACCAAGGCGCGAGGGTCCAGAGCCCGCGTCTCAGCATCAAGGCGCGAGGGTCCAGAGCCGCGTCTCAGCATCAAGGCGCTAGTCCCCGACGCCCGCGTCTCAGCATCAAGGCGCGAGGGCTCGACGCCCGCGGTCTCAGCATCAAGGCGCGAGGCTCGACGCCCTCGTCTCAGCATCAAGGCGCGAGGGCTCGATGCCCGCGTCTCAACATCAAGGGCGAGGGTCGAGACCCGCGCTCGGTTAAATGCCCTGGTTATGGGGCCACTTACCGCCCACAAAACGGGAAAGTTAACCCCTCATGTAGAGTGTTTTTAGGGGGCACGTTCACCCCTGAAACCTCTATAAATAGCCCCGTCGCTATGAGAGGGGGGAAGGATCAAGGAAGAGGGTCGGTCAGATTTATTAAGGGTCAGACACACAGAGAGAAAAGAGAGAGAGCTCAACTCTTCAAGCTAACTTGCTACGTACAAGTTGCTCTTTGCCTACCTTCTCTTTGAGAGTTTTGGTAGACAGAGCTGTGATACTCCTTCTACCACGAAGAGAAGATCCCAGAAGGTCCGACGGTCACCGGTCAACGGAGAATAAGATTCACTCTCCACCGCCACTTGAAGAAACCCAGCCTTAACAAAGGGAGGATTCAAGACTCAACCTCCTCCCTCCCTTGTAATGGAATATCAGTGCCCGTTGTAATTTTCATTTGATTCAAGGAAATTTACTTCGACCTGCACATTATTAATTTTCCGGCGCGTACAAGAGATGGCGACTCCGCTGGGGACTATCTTTGTTACCGATGAGCAAATCGTGGCGCAAGGTGACGTTCTCCGTAGGGGAAGATGGTCGAATCGCTCGTTGTCGAGTTCGACCAGGCAAAGTACGAAGAATTTCTCTCTTTCGGCTCCAAGAACCTGAGAACCCGCGTCTGCCGCAGGTCTCGATGGGGAATGGCCCCGAAGCCCGATCTGAGGCTCTCTCGGGCGCTGCTGCTGCCAACTGTGCCAAGCAGGATACAGTGTCAACGCCTCTCAGGAGGCCTGCGTGTCTCAGGCATAACTATCGTTGTGACCAACCGC
This sequence comes from Agave tequilana, assembly GCA_038442645.1. Classification (NCBI taxonomy): domain Eukaryota; kingdom Viridiplantae; phylum Streptophyta; class Magnoliopsida; order Asparagales; family Asparagaceae; genus Agave; species Agave tequilana. The sequence goes on from JAVJIF010026431.1 coordinate 5,517, forward strand.
TCCGCGCGGAAAAACACAGTCAGCGTCTCTCAGGAGACCCGCGTGGTCAAAATCTCTGGTGTCCAGCATCAGGTCGTCGTTGGTCTCTCTCCACCTCCACGATGCAACCGAAACGCTGAGCGTCGACAGAGGAGGCGTGCGCGTCAGCTGCAAGTTGGAACTTCTGATTGTCCAATTGAGGCTGACGCAACGTACAAACTGGCGTCTTAGCTGCGCCACATCCAGCACGCGAAGTCCGCGTTTGGCGGCCCAAAACGCGAGATTCCTCAAGTTAGGTCCTCTGAAGACCAACTCACCAAACGCCAAGGTGAAGCCTCTGCACCTCGTCAAGCACAAGAGGCACGCGCCCTCAGGCGTGGTGCCCAGCAGCCCACTCTCTCTCAAGCGTCTCTGCCCCGACGCACTAAGTAGCAACGGCGCAATCGCGTCTCATCTCAACAGAGACGCCAGATGCGCGTCGTACAGCTGCGGCGCGAGAATCGTGTCCCTGAGTCCCGCGTCCAAGCTGTATAGTGCAAGGACGCGCATGTTTCCCTCGACGTTTGCGAGGCTAGTCTCTTTCGATCTCTTCCCCACGGATCTAAGAGATTATCTGATGAAGAAAAGAAGTGCTCATCAAATCGCTTCATCATGTTTCTGCCAACGGCTCATTTCTATGCTCTCTGAGTGCCGTTGCGGATCAAGCGCGAACCAGCAGTCTTAAGTTAGACAGCTGACCCTGATTCCCTCATCAGCCAAAGAAGACGCTCTCACAGGAGGAGGGTATTCTCCGACGCTGAGTATCCAGAAGCTCACTGCAAATATGACAAGCAGGGCAGGGGAAAACAGCCTGCAGTCAGCTCTGACGAGTCTTGACTCTGAACCGGAAGGAGTTTATCGACAACACTCGCACCCGGACCGGGGCCATTCCCAATTGACTACAATGCCCTAGCCCAGGGCATTAAAATGAATGATTCTCATTATTCTGCTGTAGCAGAATCGCAGGCCTCGAACTCTTCTGTCGAGAAGGAGGCCTTCATCTATTATGACGAGCACTCCTGAGGAGACAGCCCGGCGCCTGGACCAGCAAGCCCAGGCCAGAAGGAACAACTCGATATGATTCTTGCTCAGCGGGAATCTATCGACTCTCTCAAGCAGATGCTCGCACAACTGCTCGAGGACAGGAGGAAATCTCCCCCTAAAAAGTCTAAGGGCAGACGAAAGGAGGGAGAAAGCTCATCTGCCGAATATTCCGAGAAGAAAGGGCAACCTACTTCTAGTTCGTCTGAAGCCTCATCGCCAGGAAAAAGACGACCAAAACATGAGAAGGGTCATTCTAAAAGAATGAGTCGATTGGAGCGACGCCTCGAGGGCCTTACCAACCGTAAAGGCCTCCAAGAAGCTGGAGTGGTCCGACCTTATCCGGCTGAGTGGGACTTGGTTCCATACCCGTCCAAGTTCAAGGGCCAAACCTCCAAGCATTCGATGGGAAGGGATCCCCAACCAGCATATTACTACTTTAAATCCCAAACTGGGAATGTAGTAGATAATGATGCAATCCTGGCGCGTTTATTCATTTGGCCCCGAAAGGGCTTGCCTTTGAATGGTTCATGAAGCTCCCAGAAGGTTCCATCAAGAACTGGGGCGATTTGGAGAAGCTCTTTTTAACGCGCTTCTTCGAAGATTACTCGGAAGTCACGATGCCACCCTTTTGGCTACTAAACAGCGAAAGGGAGAGTCCGTCAAATCTTTCGTGAAAGATTCCGGAACATGGCACCTTCGATGTCCGAGCGGCATGACCCAGGTCACCCTGTGGAAACATGCCGCCACAATCTCCAAACCTCACTCCTTGCTCAAATAGGAGTTGCTGAAAGCCGCACCTGGAAGCAATTGGTCCAACAAGGTGAACAGGCTGAGGAGATTGTTGCCGCGTCAGGGCAGAAGAAGGGAAGCCGCGGCCAGAGAGGTCAATTAGGCGTGCGACCAGGACACATCCTTCAGACAAAGCGGAAGGATAACTTGGCAACGGAGACTAAATCTCCCGCCAAACCTCAACCGGTCAAGGCGAGTGGCTCTTCAAAGCCAACCACGCGCCAACAAGTAATATTCCTTCAAGGATGAGCATGTCGATTAGCTCTTTAAATACTCAACAAGAGCAATCGACTGAAACTCCCCGAAGCCAGGCGCCCTGAGAAGTCGGTAAAACCGATAATCCCACCTACTGCTTGTATCACTGGATGTTGGGACACCCTACCAAAAGCTGCTACGTCTTCAAGGACATCCTTCAGGCTCTGATTGACGCGGAGGTGTTGAAGCTCCGACCAGAGCAGAAGAAGGTGACGGCCAATATGACGTCGGTTCTTTAGTTCGGAAGACAACTGTAATACCCCGTTCCCGGAATACGTCCTTAGTTGTATTCAGATTTTCGGTCGTATTTTTTCGATTTGTTTCCTGTATTTATTCTGTATTATGAATTTCCTTATATGACTGTTTTGTCTTGGATTTGGATTCGTGGATTCGGAGTCAGCCCTAGTCTGAACCGAAGGCCCGATCCTAGGAGTATTACTCGATTTAGACATTCTGATAATTAGAATTGACCGATTTTAGTTTTTAAATATCATTTTCCAATATTATATATTTTCTATGATTTTCTAGATTTTTTTCTGGAATTAAAATGAAAGTCTTCAAAACCGGTGTCGGCCAGTGCCGCTGACCGATCCTAGATTTTTAATTCTCAACAGTTTGGAATTCCATGATGGTCTCTTTAGGCTTTATTCCTTAGAATCATATTTTCTACCTACATTCTTTTCTGAGGATTTTATGATTTTATGAAAATTCCATCGGAGTCGGTAGGTAACTGATTCCGGATTTTTAGTTTTAAAACTATAAAAGTATTTCTTACAACGGATTCACTATAATTCTTAGTTTAATATTCTTGATTTTTGGTAATTATTTCGGGTCGTTCGAGATACTTGAATTTCGGACGATTCCGGTATTTTCCCGAAAGATTTCCGCATCCGCAACTGAATCCCGGGAATCCGCCACTTCCATTATTTTCATCTTCTTTCCCAAGAAAGTATCTTCTATTATAATTCTTTTCCTTTTTCCTTTTTCCTTTAATTCTCTTCCTTCCTCCACAAACCAAAGCCTTTTCCTATTTCCAAAATTCCAAATTCCATTTTTCTTCCACCAACTTCCTCATTAAATGCCCTCTTTTTCTCTCTCTCCCATGGCCGGCCAATGGCCCAAGAGAAGGACACTACCCCTCCTCACTTTACAAAAACCCCCCTCTCTTTAGTTAATTGCACCTCCTTCACAAAATCTAAAACCTATAAATACATTTCCTTCTCCTTTCTTTATTCACTTTCACTTCACCTTTCTCTTTCTTCTCTTCACCAAAAGCCCTAACCTCCATCTCCCCTTTCATCTCCACCACAACCACCACCTCCACCGGCGCCTCCGGCAACCCCGACTCCGGCGAGGGACCTCCGATCTCCGGCCACCACCTCTTCTCACCAACACCAACAACAACCACCACAACTTCATCAACTCCACCAACATCTCCACTCTCTTTTCCATCATCAACCACTCTTTTGGTAAGTAATTTTCATCACCAAGGCTTGATTAATTCTTAGTATACTTAAGTTTATTATATCAGTTCAATTGTGTCTTCAAATCCATGATTATTTACCATCAAACAAAACCCTAGGAAATTCTGTTCTGTATGCTGTTTCCAGTCGATTAGTCGACTAGACCTATAGATTAGTCGACTAGAAAACCCTAGCTGAAACGTAACCTTTCTGGAGCACAGTTTTAGTCGACTTAGGTTATTTATTGGTCGACTAGAAACCTTGATTAGTCGACTACTCCTTGACCTAGTCGACTAACCTTCCCTGAACCAGAAACCCAAACTCTTGTATCACAGTATTAGTCGACTTAGCCTAACTATCAGTCGACTTGTCATGTCTGTTAGTCGACTACACCTATGACCCTAGTCGACTAACTTTTCTTGAATCAGAAACCCAACTCTGGGTGCACAGTTTTAGTCGACCATACCAGACTGTTAGTCGACTAACTCCACTATTAGTCGACTACTCTTCCACCCTAGTCGACTACTTTAGCTGGTTGTCATAGTTGATTTCTTTCTTGAATATGAACCCATCCTCTAGACTTGTATCATATGTTGGTGTTCCTTGACTTGTCACTTGACAAAACATCATCTTACCTTCTCTCTTTCTCTCTCTCCTCTTCACTCTACATAATTATATTACAGGTTATGGCGCATCCGAGCGTTCCGTGGATTTTGGATCTTTTAGCATATTGGTGATTTAGGCGAGTAGTCCGCTCTTCTCTATTGAGTTTCCCGTTTCATCGGTCGATAAGTATTTCGCTTCTTATTTCCATATTATGATTGCATTACAATTGCTTATATTATAGTAGCTTCATCTTGTACTTGTGCCATGCTATTGATATGCTTACTTCTTTATCATATACCATGCGTGGCCGACCCTTCGTGGTCGTTGGACTTTGAGTTACTTCCATGTTACCATTTGCCATTACTTAGACTTGTAGTGTATGCTTCCTTTTAACACATGTATATCACCTGACCATCTACTGTGTTATTACCTGACCATCTGACATGCCACTAATTGGCAAGACCTTCTTGTTATGTCATGATTTACCCAGACTATTATCCATCTCTTGTCATGTTTGGTTGTTGTAAATATCATCATCTTGTCATGCTATCTCCTGACACCAAGCATGATGTACTTGACTTTGTAATTATTATGTTTACGGGAATCTGTCTTGTTATTATGGAACTAAGTGCCACACGGACAAAGTGCCACACCTTACTTAGTGGGGGCCACCTCTTGAATCCGTGGGGCCACCTCTAGAATCCATCCCTCAGAACAAAGTGCCACACCATACTCGGTGGGGGCCACCTCTTGAATCTGTTGGGCTATTCCTGTTATGTGCAGTTATTCCCGAAATTGATAATTATGTAAATAAGCCATAAAAAGGACAACTTGTATGGGGAATGGGAGGAAGTGAGGATGCCGGAATGATACCTTGCTTATAGTAATGGACTAAAATATTGACGACAAGTGTTAGTGGGGACTTTGGGCCCACAGAAGACAAGTGTTAGGGGACTTTGGGCCTCCAAACTGGTTCCCAGGTGTATGGAAAACTACTATAAGAAGTGATATCAGTTCTCCATCTGCTTCCGTTAACAACCCTTGGCTTGCTTATATATGGATGTATGTGGGTTGGCCGTACACCAGGTCACATACCTAGATATATGGGTCAGACAAGTAATAATAAAATAGATTCTGTTATGATTCCTGTACACTTGCTATACATGTTATGATTCCCGTTTGCATTCCTGTTTGGCTTTCATATGATTTGCAAACTCTGATTCTATACGCTTGGATTTCTGTGGCATGAGATAATGGTATATAGATGAGGGTTTCCTTGTTTGGATTATTCCTTCGATGTATTAGTCTCATGGGACCGTGACTTAAGCGTATACAATCACTTTGCTTGTAATCAGCTTCACTTGGTTTTCCTGTTTTATGATGATTAGGTCATACTGTTCATATATACTTCATTTGTGTTCTAACCCTCCTGTCTTCTGTACTTGACACTTGTGCTCATCCTGACTCGCCACCTGGCATCCATATTCCTACTCGCCTGGGGAGTTTCACTGACTCCCCTGGATTCTCATGCCAGTTATGGAGCCCGGAGCGTGTGGATTCTCCCCGTTACTGCTCAGAGTGGCGCAGCGGTAGCGTGGATCTCCAGCCGACCGCCCAGAGCCACATTCTTCTAGGCCCCCTATGAGTTCTCTCGAGTTTTCCTTTGTAAACTCGTGAGTAACTTTTATAATGTTTATACTTGTACCTTTCTTGTATTCCCGCTGTTCATATATGTATACCTTTTGTACTCTCGCATTTGCGCATCAGTGATATAATATTATTGTAATATTGGATCACTTCTGGTGATAACTTTGTATATATACTCATGTGTTGGAATGTATAATGCACCACTTGCTTCCGTACTCTGATTCTTGTCTGTACTGATGCTTAGCGTATATACGGAAGGTACTTCGGACTTACGTATATATGTTGCAGTGACGACCCCGTATCGCCGGGATGGGGGCGTTACAACAACCCCAACACCGTCGGGGGTGATCCCTGTTCCAAAAGGAGAGCTAAGAGTGGTCAATACAGACCCTCTCCAGCGGCAAGAGAAAGGCCTGATACCTGTTCCCACACCTCAAGGGGAAGTTATGTGGGTCCACCCTGACCTTGTTGACGAACAAGAAATGGACTACTGTAACCAACAGGAAGTCTAAGGGCAAGGTGAAGGCTTCATCCTGCAATGTGGTGTGTCCTCTTCTCGAGAAGCGGAGACTGATGTTCACTCGCTAACCGACTCAGAAGAGGAGACAATAGTTCTAGCTGCAGAACCCAGTCGGCTGGTGACAGGGACCCGTTCAGGACAGCCGTACTTGAAACAGTATGGCGAAATGACGGTAGCCCCTCCACAACCAGCTGTAGAGCCAACCAACCCCCCACAAAGCAACCTGTGGAGAAACAGAAGGAAACTCAGTTTCTCGAGTTCTTTCAAAAGGGATAGCGGAAGGATCCACGACACCTTACCGCTTTGATGTCCTGGCTCAACTAGCCAACATCCCGGCACGGATTACTCTTTACGAGCTTCTTAGACTATTAAAGTCGACTAGAGAAGCTCTACAAGAGGCTCTGGCAAATGCTGAGGTCTTCATGACCCAGGTACCAAAGGAGGAAGATGTAGAGGATTGCCTCCACACCTCCCAAAATGCTCCCTGCATCACCTTCACGGAGGTTAAAGGGAAGCATGATTGAACCCTGTACTTCACAGGGTATATTGGATCGTCTGAGGTGAACCGCATTTAGGTGGATCCAGGGTCCGCATTGAGCATCATGCCTCGCCGAGTCATGCAACATCTGGGCATTCCTACTCATCGTTTGAGCCCTACCCAGACGACCATCTACGGGTTCAACGCCAATGGAACCCGCCCAATGGGGAAGATCAAGCTCAAATGTCAGATCGGAAGCCTCAAGTCGGAGGTGACGTGCTATGTCATCGATGCTGACACTTCCTACAATCTACTATTGGGACGGCCATGGATTCACCGCAACTCCGTCGTTCCTCCACCCTCCACCAAGTCATGAAATACATTGACGGGAGTGGGAAAATACAAACGTTGATTGCCGAAAGGCATCCGTTCAAGGGGGTCGAGAATTATTTCACGGACTCCTTACTGTATTAAGATTCCGTGGAGACAAATGAAGTCCCGCGACCAGAGGAGCCAGACTCTGGTAATGAAGCCGACACCAAGCCTGAAAAAGAAGAGTGCCTGTGGGAGTCAGAACCACTTGAAGAGCACTAATAAGCTCAATGTTGATAATACCACCGACAATGTAGGCGGTTGGTATATTAATGAAGATTTAGATTTAGCGTATTTTTCTGTGTTTGCTTCTGATTCAGTACCGTCAGACACTAGCACCGAAGTAGATGATGATCTCTGGTCGGCAATGGATGCTTTGACATCGTTGCATGTACCAGTGAAATCGTCCTTCGAGACGTACCAAGATAATGGTAATGCGCAAGAATCTATATTCATGGTTCCAGCAATACGGAAAGGCCAAAAACCAATTCTTTTTGGTCGAATCTCGTCTGAACCAACGCCCCGCGAAGAATCAGAAGACGAGGAGGAATCCCCTCAGTTCGGTCATTATGAACCAAAAGCACTCAGAATGATGAAACACATGGGGTATGACCTAACAAGTAGACCCGGGTTAAACTTCGGCAAAGGAGGAGAACGTTACTTCGATCTTTTGTGCCAAAAGGGAAAGCACCTGATTATTATCATCAGACTCGCAGGGGGTTGGGCTATGTATCAACTCCAGTCCCTCAGCCTCTGATTCTGCAGGGTCATCAGGCCATGAATATTCTTCCGGCACGTCATCGTGGGAGTCAGATGTCAGTGTCGGCAACATCTTCAGAGAACTTTCAGTGAACATGATTTCAACAAGCCACCTGGAAGACGGAGATGAAGAAATGATCCAATCCGATACGAATCCTTGGATCAGACATTTAAATACTTTTGGGACACCCTCTTTGAATAGCGCGACCCACCCACAGAAGACAAGGTTGTTCAGTTAATCTAGGGGATGAGGTCAATCCTAAGCCCATCTTATAAGTGACGGCCTGTCACCTTCGGAGAAAAAGGATCTAATATCTCTTGTACAAGAGTATATAAACATCTTCGCCTGGAATTACGAGGACATGCCTGGACTTGATCCTCAAGTGGCTATGCACCGCCTCAACGTCAATTCGGACGTAAAGCCTGTCAAACAACAGCAGCGACGGTTCCGCCAGAAATAATGGAGGCAATTCAATCAGAAGTCAGAAAGCTTATAGATTCTGGCTTCATCAGGGAAGAACAACATCCGACTGGGTAGCCAACATTGTCCCCATTGCCAAGAAAAACGGAAAGATCCGGATCTGCATTGACTTCCGTGATCTAAACGAGGCTTGTCCCAAAGACGAATTCCCACTGCCAATCACAGATGTCATGATTGACAATACTTGTGGATTCGAGCGAATGTCCTTCATGGATGGATTCTCAGGATACAATCAAATCAAAATGTATCCTGACGACGAAAAGCACACCTCCTTCAGGACACCTCTAGGGGTATATTGCTACACCGTCATGCCCTTCGGACTGAAGAATGCAGGGGCAACTTATCAAAGGGCCATGAATGCCATTTTCCATCAGCAAATGTGCAAAACGGTGAAATGTTATGTTGATGACATTGCGGTAAAAAGTCGCGCTAAGGGAGATCACATAACTGACCTGAAGGTGGTCTTCGACATCATGCGGGCCTTATCAATTAAAGATGAATCCCACCAAGTCTTTCCTGGGGGTGGCCAGTGGTAAATTCCTAGGATTTGTTGTAACCTCCACGGGAATTCATTTAGACCCGGAAAAGGTTCGCGCTATCCAGGGGATGCAACCTCCGAGAAATCTCAAGGAACTCAGGGGATTGCAAGGACGATTGGCGTACATCCGTAGATTTATCTCAAATCTCTCCAGGAGATGCCAACCCTTCGCTAAACTAATGAAGAAGGGTGTTTCATTCATTTGGGATGACGCTTGCCAGCAAGCGTTTAAGGAGATCAAGCAATATCTCACCCAACCACCAGTCCTTGCGGCTCCGGTATCCGGAAAGCCTTTCCTGGTGTACGTCCGAGCAATGGATCATTTTTTGGGAGCTCTACTAGCTCAGAACGATGATCAAGGACGAGAACAAGCAATCTACTATCTGAGTAGAACAATGATCGGAGCCGAACATCGGTACAACCCGATCGAGAAGGAATGTTTGGCACTGGTGTTCGCCATTCAGAAAATGCGACACTATCTGGTAGGCCAAATTATAAATGTCATATCAAAAGTTAACCCCTTGAGGTTACTCATGACTAAGCCTTCATCATTAAATAGCCGGCCGGCAAAATGGGCCATATTGCTATCCCAATATGAGATGCACTTTTATCACAAAAGGCCATTAAAGGACAAGCGGTGGCGGACTTCCTAGCTGAGCACCCAGATCCGAGGGCAGCCAAAGTCTACGAGGATCTCCCAGATGAAGTCGCCGAAGTCTGCCTGACTCAGACATCGTTCGAAAGTCAAGTATGGCAACTTTTCTTCGATGGTGCATCGAGAACAAGCCCAAAAGGACACGTAGTAGCGGGGGTGGGTAGTACTCGTCTTGCCACAGAATTACGTGATACCTCGGGCCGTTTCGCTTACTGAGCCTTGTTCCAACAATGTGGCAGAATACAACGCTCTTTTGATTGGGATGCAATTCGCCGATGAGATTGGCGTTAAAAATCTCGAGGCATACGGTGACTCTAACTCATCGTCAGCCAAGTTCGCGGAGAGTACGAAGTCAGACATGAAGACCTAGTACCGTACTACAATGCAACTATCCGCATGGCCGAGAGGTTCACAAACTTCTACATCGACCATGTACCGCGCAGGCAAAATGCGCATGCGGATGCACTCGCATCCCTCACCGCCTCCTTAGCTCTTCCAGCTGGAGCAATGGAGAAGGTATTTGTCTACAGCCACGACTTGTATTGCCCGAGAATTATTCCCGAAGACTATCAGGAGTCAAAGGGAAATTGTCAAGGCAAAGAAGTGCTGGAATCGTCAACCGGTCCAGAGCTTAGAGACATTGATTATGTCTTATACGGCATCCTGCCTGAGGACATCAAGGAAGCGGCTGCCATTCGAAGGAAAGCCCCCAAATTCTACTATAATGCGATTACGCGAACGTTGTATCGTCGATCGCATGACGGGATCTTGCTCCGGTGCCTCTCACCGAAAGAGGCCCAAGGGGTATTGAAAGAAGCCCACGACGGTATGTGTGGAGCCCATCAACCTGGCCCAAAACTGACATATCGACTCAAAGGTTGGGTTACTATTGGCCCAAGATGATTGCCGACGCCGTCACCTATGCCAAGAGATGTCACGCCTGCCAAGTACATGGCGATTTCATCCATCAAGCACCAGGGTACCTTCACTCTACAACCTCTACCTGGCCATTTGAAATGTGGGGGATGGATGGGTTGGCCCTATCAGCCCACCATCATCAAAGGACATCGGTTCATTTTGGCAATAACCGATTACTTCTCCAAATGGGCCGAGGCCATCCCTTTGAAGGAGGTGAAATCGTCTAACGTGATCAAGTTCGTGAAACATCACGTCATTTACCGCTTTGGTTTACCTTGGCGAATTGTCCACGACAATGGACCCCAGTTCATCAGCCAGGCTTTCCAGAGATTCTGCGCTAAATTCAGAATCCAGAGTGTGTCCTCAACGGCGTACTATCCCGCCGCTAACAGCCATGCAGAAGCTTTCAACAAGACCATTGGCAAGCTTCTCAAGAAATTCGTCTCGAAAAGTCAACGGGACTGGGACGACAAGCTAGGCGAATACTTATGGGCCTACCGCACAACCGTGCGGACCCCAACTAAAGCTACGCCAATTTCTTTGGTATACGGGTGTGAAGCCGTACTCCCGCTAGAAATCCAAATTCCGTCTCTACGCGTCGCCTTGACCGCAGAGATGACAACAGAGGAGAAGCATCGACAGCGACTCCAAGAATTGGAGGCCTTAGACGATAAGCGTTTGCAGGCCCAACAACAAATCGAGCTTTACCAAGCTCGAATCACCAGAGCCTTCAACAAGAAAGTTAAAGTGCGAACTTTCAAGAAAGGCGATTTGTCTTAGCCGTCAGAAGACCTATGGTGATGACGCACAAGACAAAAGGAAAATTCCAGCCCAAATGGGAAGGACCATTTGTAGTAGAGTCAGTCTACTCGAATGAATCATATCGCCTCATAATCTCAAATGGCGATACACTTATGATGCCGATCAATGGCAGGTTCCTGAAGAAGTACTATCCTTAGATAGTGTTCCTCTACTGATCAAGTTAACAGTACACCTCTGATCAAAACAAGAAGAGTTTCTTCATTAAAACATCCAACGCCTCCGGGCTAAGGATAGAAGAAAATGTTGGCTTATAAGCCCAACATAAGTCTTCGACAACTCATCATGCTGAGGGGAATAGCATGACTAGCCCAACTCAAACGGTAGTTGGTAAAGGCACCTTAAATCCGTTGATAGCTGAGGATTTACTAAAAATTCTAAGTGGATTTGGCTCCACTCTTTCCTCCAAAATCCCTTACCAATTCTCATCCACAGAATGGTAGGTCTACAAAATGCAATCATTACCAAGTTAACACTATACCTCTGGTAATGAAAATTTTTCAATACTCCTTATCAAGTACAAACTTTGTTTGTCAACTCTACATGGAGTAGCAAACTTTCAAATTTGCCAAGTTAACACTATACCTCTGGCACTTCAAAATTTCACTTGTCAATTCTCATCAATAGAATGACAGGTCCTCAAATTGCTCTTATCACGAGCCAATTCTTGTCAAGTTAATATCACACCTCTGACAAAATTGCTGTTTAAGTTAACATTATACTTCTAAACAGTACATCAAGCTTCTATCAAGTTAATATCACACCTCTGACAGTCACTTTCCTTCAGACTTCCGTATTGAAGCTGAAACAAATGATGCTAAGTTAACACACTTCTAGCATCTATGTCATTGCTAAGTTCAACAATACACTTATAGCCATGACTTTACCTCGAACTTCCTTATCAATAGAATGACAGGTCCTCAAATTGCTCTTATCACGAGCCAATTCTTGTCAATTAATATCACACCTCTGACAAAATTGCTGTTTAAGTTAACATTATACTTCTAAACAGTGCATCAAGCTTCTGTCAAGTTAATATCACACCTCTGACAGTCACTTTCCTTCAAACTTTCGTATTGAAGCTGAAACAAATGATGCTAAGTTAACACACCTCTAGCATCTATGTCATTGCTAAGTTCTGCCTAAGTTCAGTTGTTTCATCAAAAGGACTTAGTTCTGCCTAAAGTCCAGTATTCACAGTCAGTCAGAGACTGTGATTAAGAAGTTGAATCCATCTACAGTAGGGCAATGAAGGTGGAACAAAAAATTTCAAAGACTTTTATTATTCAAAAATAATAAAAGTAAATACAAATACTCTTGGTAAATAGAGTGTCCTTTTCTTTACAAAAAAAAAAAAGAAAGGGGAGAAGGCTAAAGATCCTGGTTCGCCAAAGAGCGGATTTGTTCTCTGAGGCGATGCATCTCATGTTGACGTGCCTTCTCAGCTTCCATGAGAGCTTGGGCCCGCAGATCCGCTTCAGATAAAATCCCTGCGCTTGTATTCGGAGGGATTCCAGCTCGGAGGAATGAACAGAGAGGTTTGCTTCAACCTGCGCCTTGGCAGCCTCTAACTCCGCTAGCCTCTTTTCAGAAGTAGCAAGCTTCTGTTCATTAATAGCAATCACGGCCTCAGCTCTGGCTATGGCAGCCCGAGAGTCAAGGATAGCCTGCTTTGCAGCCTGTATGATCATCTCGGATTCCTTGGACTCGACCGCTAGCCTTTGATGATCAGCCTGGAAACCTTCGAGAAGACGGGTGTTATCGGTTATCTTCTCCTCCACCTCTCTTCGCTCTTGCTCTTGAGCAGCAAGAAGCCTATTCAGAGTTTCCTGGGCTTCGTGGACCGAGCCAGCATTCTCCAGGGATTGAAGCTCTCTCAAGTCATGTCCCAATTGTTCCACCAGTAGCTGACATGCCTGGCTGGTGAAGGGCCTCCGGCTAAACTGATGTTCTCGACTAGATTTTCGAGAAACATCCGGGCGAATTCGAAGGAGCTATCTCCAGATAGGATGAAATCAATGCATGATCGCATCGAGGCAAAGACTGCTGCTGCACCATCTGGCGTGTCAGAAACCCCATGGTATCACCACCTAAAGTGCTCCCCGATCCCCCTTCTATCACGGGGCGAGGGATGTAAACCGATTCTTCCAGTATAGGAGTCGGGCTAATGACAGGTACAGTAGGAGCAGGAGTAGCCACCGGTACTTCTGGGGCCACTACGTCTGTAGAAACCTCCACGACAGATGAAATAGCGGCAGGCTCGACTCCTTCAGGATCCTCGGTTGAGGTTTGGACTGTACGGCCTTCCAAGTAGACACTGACCGCTGACTCTTCTACCTGAGCTTTCTCAGTGCCTCTGCAAATCAAGGATATCAGCCATGACAGTAAAAGGAAAATATTCAAAATAATAATATTCCTTACCTGGCTGAGGGTCCAAGGATGGCAAGCTCTTGGGTGAATCCTGCAGGGTGGAGGTCTCCCCGACTTCGCTGATAGCCCTCTCTTGAGGCACCCCAGTAATAGGAGTCTCAACTCTCTCCTGCTGGGCCAGCTCTTGTATCATCTCCTCGATCTGGGAGGAAGCAGCGGCCTCGCTAACCACGACCAACCCTGCGATATGAAGTCAAATGAAAAAGAAAACGTCAAAATCCTTTTCCTAGTTAAAAGGGGGAGTTAGGCGAAGAGAGTACCTTCAGCAGCTTCAGCAGGAATAATTGCCGCTAGTGGTGACGCCGTCAACGGCTTGCACCCATATATTTCCTCCTCCGAGATGTGTGAGAATTTACTCGGATCAGGAGGAGCAGGTTCATCGCCAAAGTCGATCTTGTCGCCTGAATCATACCTTTCTTCTCCAGATGAAGAAGACGATAGTTCAACGCGAGGAACCTCGACAACCGGAGCCTTGCCTCCAAACACCCCAGTGGTAGGGCTGGGGTCAACTGTCCGAGGACTGGAGATGAATACACTAGAAGACCCAGGCTGCTGTACCTCATCTCTCCTCTCGTGAGCTGAGGAAGACCCGGGCTGAGTTGAGACTCCTGGGATCTCAACATCACTCATTATGTCGACCTCCGCCTGCTGTGCCTCATCTCTCCTCTCATGAGCTGAGGAAGACCCGGGCTGAGCTGAGACCCCTGGAATCTCAACATCACCTCCACTCATTATGTCGACTTCGAACTGCTCGGCCTCATCAGCGGCGGTGGGTTTGTCAGTAGGCTCCCCTCCTCTGAAATCCTGGGACCTCTGCTGTGCAATCCGCGGACACGGACTAAGGGGACATTATCTTCATCGTCCTCTTCTTCCCTCTGTGCCTCAACACCAGAAGGGATGTCCTCGGATGGAGAAACTGCAGCCGTCAAGTCTCTCCGGACCTTCTTTGGGGCAGGCTCAACGGTGGAGGTAGAGCCTTGAGGACGCTTACGCACCGTCTGTCGAGCCTTTGCCGCTCGTGGCTTCTCCCTCGACCCCCTTCTGATCTCCCTCAGAGCCTTCAGATACTGCTCGACGCCTCGCGAGCGTTTATTGGACGCCGACCTTGCTTCATAAGATGCATTGATACTCTCGATGCATGAATACTCCGGAACAAAGTCTGGCGTTTGATTGGCTTGGAAGTACCAGGTACAGAAGCTGAAGCTTGTACAACCCTTCGGCCCTTTGAGAGGCAGATGGAAAAGTGCTTTCGTCCTTCCAGCCACGCTATAATACCAAGCCCGAGCACCTTCGAATAAGTTCGCACTGAAGGCGAGTCGAGCATTGGGGTTGCCGACATATAGTTGATCATAGCCGAACTGTCGGGCGAAGCGATTCGGCATATACGGCTCGATCGTGCACGAATTTCCTTGTCGGAAAAGCACATACCCAGGCCGAATGTTGACCAACCACTAGAAAACTCCGGATGACAGCCTCGTGAAGTCATCTAGGCCTGCGAAGTCAGTAAATTGTTCCCCAAAAGCTGCACCAGGAATCTCGGGGAAGCAGCGATTAAGCTGGTAGTTCGAAGCAGATAGAATGCACTTCCGAACACAATACATGTAAGTATTACACTAGTCTGAATCCTCCAACCGCTGTACGAAGGGGGTAAACCCCTCACACCAAGACACCGGCTGAAATACACCTAGAGGGGGGGTGAATAGGTGTAATTGCTAATCTAATGCTCTTTTTAAAATTTACTTAAGTGAGTGATGCAACGATCTCTCAAAACACGACTAAGAGCCGAATACCCCTTGCGAGGTTCTGAACTCCTTCCTCCCAATTCCCCTTAAATGGGTTAGAGTGCGCAATGCAATCGTGTTGTATTGAGGTGTGATCGAACAATTCCAAGTATGAAATGCGATGATGAAATGTACACAAGTAATATAGCAAGAAAAGTAAACAAGTAAGGATTGCACAAATAAAATGTTAGTTCTCAAGCAATAAATTGAAAGCAAGTAAAGCAAGAGAGAATTAGACAAGATGACACAAAAGCAATCGCAAACAAAGTGATTTGTTTCGAGGTTCGAGCCCGTAGCTCTAGTCCCCGCCTTCACCTCCGTGAAGGGTTTCCACTATCCCCTTAGGATCCCGTACAATTTAGGCCTCAAAGACCTCAAGCCCGTAGCTTCACCTTACAAGAAATTCCCCTTAGGAACTTGTCTCCACAAGAACAAAGGATTACAAATTTGTGATCTCAACTAGACCACAACACTCTTTCTCTTTTACAAACACTCTCACACTTTTACAACTTCACCTATAGAAAGAATATGAAATTTTTGGCTCTATGAAGTGTGGTGAGAAAAGCTTCAGTTGTAGAGTGATATTAGAGATCAAACAACAACTGAAAAACCAATTTGAAAGTATGGAAATGAAAGCTTTAAACTATTTTTCTCTTTCTCTTGAAAAACTATGAAAAACTTGTATTTTTCTTGGTAAATAACTAAGGCCTATTTCCCACTATTTATAGGGAGAGAATAGGTTAAAAACTCTGATTTTTCCAGCTAATATCACCTGCAAAAGCACCCCAACAACCCTCTAAAAAGTCTGTTAAAACAGAAAATAAAACAGTTTTTCAGAACAGCCCAAAGAGGAAAGAGCCGTTGGAGGTGTTGCAGGCCTACCGGTCGACTGCCGGTCGACCGGGACCCTGCTGGCAAAAGAGCCGTTATGGCTCCGGTCGACTGCCGGTCGACCGATCTCAAGAAAGGAAACACAGTTTCCTTCTACCGGTCGACCGACCCAGTCGACCGGAAGGATACAGAGAGCAAACGTCTAATTTCGGTCGACCGGTCTGTTGGTCCGGTCGACCGACAGACATGCACAACTTGTGCATGTCCGGACACAGCAGCCGGTCGACTGGGCCGGTCGACCGGTCTGCCTGGAAAACTGTTTTTCTGGGCAGATTTTAAGATAGAAAATTTTGTATAAAATCTTTAAAAATCTGAAGCTAAGTTTTATGCTGAAAATAGTTTATATACATGTATTTAAACAAGTTTTTGAAGATGTAAAGCTTTGGGTACATGTATGTATAAACTAAGGCATAAACCTAGAAATAAATATTTTGAAAACATAGAAACATATAAAACAAATGTGTGTGCAAATCCTAGAGCCAAATTTCACATATTCTATCTTTACAAAACTAAACTTACAAACTACAATGGTCTTCAAGACTTCAACTTGAGCTATCTTCTCTTGATCTTCAATATTGCACTTTGAGCCCAATTTGACTTGTCTTGAGTCCAATGTACCTTCCTTTAGGGAAGAATCCATCTCTTTAATATATAAACCTGAAACACACTTAAACAACAATTTATATTAGTACCAATAACTAATATGTTTTGTAATCATCAAAATACACTAAACATGGGTTGATTGTAACCTTGGGCCAACACCGGCGTCATCAGAGAGGGGCAGTGCATAACGTACCAAGCCATTAGGTACGTGTAGGGAAGCTCAACCCGAGGGTTGGGGCGCTTTACCGTCGCTTCCCCTCTGAGTCAACAATCGGCTTGCCATGGGAGTCGACAGCCTTCCCTGCCTCGCACAGACTCTGGGTTAACGTCCGCAACCCGCTTTGAATACTGGCCGCCATGGCCGGGAGGAGGGCTATGGGCCTACCATAAGCCAGGAGCACCGCTGGGTACACTACGTCGGCGACAATGACTTCATGTGGCAGCGTTGGCACCACACAGCGCTTCAACCACAACATTAAGAAGCCCGCCAACAGTGCCCGATCGGAAATAGGGGTCCGGGCTTGGTGATGAAAAACTTTCAAAAACCGTATCAGGTTTGAAAGAATCCTCGTTTGACTCTGTGGTGTAGGAATCCACAGAAGCGTTGATCCTGTCGGCAATCTCCTCGTCGGAGCTGGGAGCCAGTCGGGTCACTGGATGGTCTTTCTGATTGACGCCGTTAAACAAGTAGCTTGCCCAAGATAGCTGCTTGACCCCCCTCGTCCTCCAAGAGGTTATCTGGCCACAAATATGGAAGTGGCATAACACCTCCCAATAGGTCTCGTACACCCGAGGAGACTCTTTCCTCATAAGGTGAAGCTCCTCAGCGGTTGGGACGTATTCCTCATAAGGAGAATCCCCTATTACCAGCCCCGAGACCTCATACAACTCGTGCAGGGCGAGATCCATCTCTCCGACCGGAGTGAAGAATGTCCCCGTCAGAGGATTGTAACGCTCCAGGATCCCAAAGAAGTTTTGAGAACTCGGTTGGATACCATACTGCACGGCCCTGACCGCTTGGTATAATTCCGCATGCTCCAACAGGTCTCCAAGGTCGGTAAGGACGAAGCTTACCATCCTGCCCCACCAATACTTCTCAGTGGAATGGATCCACCCGGGCGAACGGAACTCGACCGGAAAATCACCCCCCACTTTCATGAATGCGTTGAGGAAAGTGGTGCCAAGTTTTGGTGTCTCTCCAACTGGATGATCAGTCCTGAGCAGCCCTGGAAACAGGCTGAGAACCTCCCTGTCATGACTATCATGGCGATATACCTTTTTGGAGCCTAGGTCGCCAAGAGTAACCTCAGGGACAAATCGGGAGAGTTCCCATTTCATTTTCCGAGGGACGGACATGTGTTGAAGATAAGATAGCGGGTACATCCTCTCCATGTTTGGAAGAAAGAATCTTCTATCCCCTATCTGACGGAGCCATTTATAATCTCCGTCATACAAGGAATAGCCGCCCTCGCTAATATGGTCTCCAAAGAAGAAGGCAGGCTTCTCCAGTGGAACGCGAGCATCCGTTGTGAATGCCGCGTCAGTCATAAGTTCCCGAAAAGTTGCCACGTCAACATTGGAGAGCCTTTTCCTGCGCTCCTGTGACCTGTCAGCAGTCACAGGTGCAGTCCTTTGCAGCACAAAGGTCAAATCACGGTCAGCCCCACCTACGTGCCCAAAGTGACGCCTCTTGGAGAGTGGGCTGGAAGAGTGTCGCACTGCAGAGAAAATGACACTTAATCAGAGATCTAATCAAAAATCCAGACAAAAAATGTTAAGTGTCTATAGTTCAGACGCGGAAGAGATACTGGACGTAGAAATTGTCAAAATCCGCGTCCAGATCTGAAGACCCGCGTCCAGACCTAAAGACCCGCGTCCAGACCTAAGGACTGTGAGGCCAGCAACACCCCGCGTTTTGAAAACCCAAGACTTATGAAAAATCAAGTACTTGGACTCAGGTGCAAGATTCATAAAAAACCAGCACCTGATGTCACAAAACGCAAGGATCAAGTCCACGTCCGAGCCCTTCACAATTAAAAATATTCTAAGTGAAGAATCCGAAATGCAAGGCTTAATGGCACCCTATGTGCATCCCCAAGTGGATAAGAGTGGTGGGGTCATCAAACCCGCACCCTGTTTATCAACTCAAAGACCGCGTCTGAGAATCAAACACAGTTTTGATTCTGCATTGGCAGTTCTCCTTTAAAAAAGGGATTTTTAGAGATAAAGGGACTCCATTAATGGCAAAGTTCAAATCTCATGGCGTTATACCTAAGACAGGGGCTTCCTGCGTGGAAGAATCGCCCCCTGGGCCTCAGCGACGGCCGCTTTTGAAGATGATGCGGTTGGCCTGGCCTTGGGCGCCATTGTTAATCAAGATCCGATGATGGACGGTGAGGAAATGAAAAGAGACGAACAGAGAAGACTCTTTTTCGAAAACCCTAAACAGATGCGCTCGGAGAAGAAGGGGATATCTCTCTGACTGTTGCCATTTATAGGCACAAAGATTTGCGAAGATACGCGGCACGTGGCTCGATTGGTTTAGCATCGAGTCATCACTTGACGCGTGGACAACTCATTTAATGTACCGGGAAGTTCGCGTGCCAAAAAGAGATGTCTCGTCGGTTCCCCAGGACAAGTGGCGGTGCACTTATGACATGGCACGGATTCGCACCCAACAGCCACGCCTCCTCAAAGGACGCGCCCCGTCAGCACAGCCATAGCTGCGTCCAGAAAGTCGCGTCCTTGCCCAAAAAGATGCGTCTCTCAAAGTTCGCGTCTAGCATTGCGTCTGCCTTATGAATATCAGTCGCGTTTCCATTTCCAAAAAGACGCACCCCATGAAAGTCGCGTCCTTAAAGCAGTACTATCTCTGCTCTTCAAAAAAAAAAAAGAAAGAAAAACTGGCGTTCGGTCCTTGCTTCTGCAAATCAGTTCAACAGTACACTGGCACAAGCAGACGACCGTCCACTCCTGGCTTAAAGTGCACCCATGACAGACTTAAGTAATCGGGGAGGTTTAGACTGTGTATCTAGACACTCATCATGATCAAATTTGGTGGCTTCAAAGAGTTCCACAGTACACTCACGAAGACCATACTCCAGATAAGATCAAACCCGGAGCATTAACAGTCCAGTCATAAAGGTGAACTCAACTAGAGTCCAAAGTATTTTGAAATCCGTCCCAGTTAACCGCGGAATGTCGAAAACTTTGGAGCGGGTTCTGTAGGCTGTCTAAAAAGCACTAAAAGACAGGCCATTAAAAACAGAGTTTCAAGTTCTAGACGCAAGGTTAATAAAGCCCGCGCCTCAGCATCAAGGCGCGAGGATCCAGAACCCGCGTCTCAACACCAAGGCGCGAGGGTCCAGAACCTGCGTCTCAACATCAAGGCGCGAGGGTCAAGAGCCCGCGTCTCAGCATCAAGGCGTGAGGGCCCGACGCCCGCGTCTCAGCATCAAGGCGCGAGGGCCCGATGCCCGCGTCTGAGCATCAAGGCGCGAGGGCCCGATGCCCGCGTCTCAGCATCAAGGCGTGAGGGCCCGACGCCCGCGTCTCAGCATCAAGGCGCGAGGGCTCGACGCCCGCGTTTCAACATCAAGGCGCGAGGGTCGAGACCCGCGCCTCGGTTATAACTGCCCTGGTTATGGGGCCACTTACCGCCCACATAACGGGAAAGTTAACCCCTCATTGTGGAGTGTTTTTAGAGGGCACGTTCACCCCTGAAACCTCTATAAATAGCCCCGTCGCTATGAGGAGGGGGAAGGATCAAGGAGAGGGTCGGTCAGATTTATTAAGGGTCAGACACACAGAGAGAAAAGAGAGAGAGAGAGCTCAACTCTTCAAGCTAACTTGCTGCGTACAAGTTGCTCTTTGCCTACCTTCTCTTTAAGAGTTTTGGTAGACAAAGCTGTGCTACTCCTTCTACCATCCGAAGAGAAGATCCCCCGAAGGTCTCAACGGTCACCCGGTCAATGGAGAACAAGATTCACTCTCCACCGCCACTTGAAGAACCCAGCCTTAAACAAAGGGAGGATTCAAGACTCAACATCCTCCCTCCCTTGTAACTGGAATATCAGTGCCCGTTGTAATTTTTCATTTGATTCAAGAAAATTTTACTTCGACCTGCACATCATTAATTTTCCGGCGCGTACAATATCAGGAGCATGTTATTATTATGTTATTAAGACTCATCTGATTTGTATATATCAGTGTGTGTCCCATTTCACATACCTCAGCATACAGACCGGAGAGTAAATTATTAGAAACTGATGGAGATCGATGAACCATGCTTAGAATGGGTCACGTACATGCCCGAGATTGCGGTCAAGGAGTATCCGGTACTGAGCCGGAATGTACTACTAGATACTGAGTCTTATTGTACGCCCGAATAGGAATAGGATGTCACCGCTCCCACAGGAATAGGCCCAGGGGCTTATGGCACACCCGGCAGGCAAGGGAGTAGCGGTGCCAGTACACCCCACGGAAATACCTGGTGGCCTCTAGGTCGAATCCAAATACGTGGCCGCGCGACACTTTAAGACCATCATAAACATGGAGACTATATCGGTACTCATTAGTTTTCCCATCCCAGTGTAAGTTGTTCAATTATCACAGATTGTCCAGTGATAATGTCCATATTGAAAATACAGCTAGAGGGAGATGAATAGGTATATGGCTAATCTGATGACAAATGATACAGAATTAAAAACTAATTGCAACACACTTAGTGTAACCAAAAAGTATAGCCAAATTCCCAGTGACTGGTTCTGGACTATCTCCTCTAAATTCCTCTAAATAAGAGTTGAGCTGCTATATGAAGCTCTCTTGGTTCAACACAAGTATGGGCACACAAAAACAATACCAAGCATATATGTATGATATGAACAATATGAAACAATGAAAGGTATAAGAGAGAGAGAGAGAGAGAGAGAGTTTAAAGATAGTGGATCAAATGCAAACACCAAGATATGTTTCGAGGTTCGAGCCACTGCTCTATGTTTCCGCCTTCACACAAAAGGATTTTCACTATACGTCCACACAAGATTTCCCACACAGGGAACCTCCACTGAGGATTTGGGTTATACAAATTTGGAGTACATAACTCCTCTCTCAACCAATAACAATCTCTACACAAGAGGCAGGGCGCTAAGCCACGCAAGATCAACCTCTCAATAGAGGGATAAGGCACAAAGCCAACACAATTACCTCTTCACTAAGAAAGACAAGGCACAAAGCCAAACAATAACAATCACCTCTACACTTAGAGGGATACCAACAAACTCAACTCCTCCATAATCACCTCTACACAAGAGGGGTACTCAAAGCAAAAAAGATTACAACTCTTGGTGATCACAAAGATCACAAACAACTCTAGGTAATCACTATAGACCACAAACTAATTTTCTCACAAAACAAGATCCTATAGATAGGATAGAGAAGATAGTTTAAGTGTGAGAAAATAAGGTGTTTGGAACAAAGAAAAACAATTGATAAACTCTCCAAATAGATATTAAAATCAAGATCAAAATCAATTCCCAAAAGACTCTCTTTTCTTTGAAAATTCCAACCCTTAAAAACAAATAAAGATAAATCTTTTAACCACAAAAACTCTTTTAAACTCTTGCTGAGAAATACTTGAAAGATAGGAACTTTTCTCTTCAAAAATCTTCGTGGAAACAACTCAAGAGAAGGCAAATATATAGCCTCTCAAAAATCTGCCTGTTGGCAGTCTGGAAAGGTCAAAAATAACCTTCCGGTCGACCGCCCGGTCGACCGGCGCAACGATCTTATTTATGACCATTGTGCCTCCGGTCGACCGGCCATAGCCATCGGTCGACCGCCCGATCGACCGCCCAGCACCCGAGAGCGGGGTGCTTTCAGTCGGTCGACCGCACGGTCCAACGGCCGAGTTGGTTTGCCATGTGCACATCCTCGTGCACATCGGTTGACCATTCTGGTCGACCGACCACTGGTCTGATCGACTGGCTAGGTCGACCGCCAGCTGATCTGGCTGGGGATTTAGGTATTGAAAACTTGTCTTTTTAATTTCAATTATATCCCATAAAATTACATAAATTCTACAAAAATAAGTTCTTATAGGATCTTTGAATACCAAACATGTGTGACCAAAAATCAGCACATATTACAAACTATTTGAACCATTTTTTGTGATATTGAAATTTAGCCTTTAAACAAAAACCGTATTTTCCAAAAATCAAACCTTGAAATGGAAAATCATTTTCTCCAAAACTTTTATAAATACAAAAACATGATATTGAAAAAACTTTGAAGCATATTGTATATGGATAGAATCTATTATACATACAAGATATATATCTATGTTTTTGACATAAAATTCAAAAAATCGGTTAAACTGAAAGCCAAAACCAATAACTTGTGTGTGTGAACTTGAGCATATCAACACTATCTACCTTTACACAAGATCTAAATATAAACTAAAAACAAACTGAAGTCTTCTTGTGTCTAAGCTGACTCGATCCAAACGTGATCCAACGAGCTTGACTCCAACAGAGTGCTAGATGCGATCTTGACACGCGAGCTCTTGAATCAACACGTGTAAGCTCCAAAACTCTCTTATTGAAGCTAAACACCTACTAATATCTTGGTCAATCACTAAAACGATTTAAACATAGGATTATTAGTAAACTATAATTACATGAGTTAATCATCATCAAAACTAGAGTGATGGGCCTCTGGGCCAACAATCTCCCCCTTTTTGATGATGATAAAACTCATGGAGTTATATATGCATGGATTGAAGTTGAGCTTTATAGAAGCTACCTCTTAACTCATGTATAGAAAATAAATAATAAAGATATTCAATGAATGCATAAATCAAACAACATATATATGCATAAATGAGGAATTAAACATAAATAAACTCTCAAAATACTTCTCCCCTTTTTGTATAAATACTTCTCCCCTTTTTGCATAAACAGAACATATATGCATAAATAAGAAAATAAACATGCATATATAAGCTCTCAAAATTCTTCTCTCCTTTTTTGTCAATTCATCAACAAAGGGGTGAAACAAATCAAACAATAAAGAGATATATATATGCGATATACATTCATGAAGAAGAGAGACGTGAAGTTAACTCCCCCTGCATACATGCATTATATGAAAAGAGATGACTACACCCTAACCACATACAACATAATATACAATGTATAAAAAGAGATATGAAGCCCCCACTACACACGTGTACTACATACCAAAGAGAGGTCAATCACTTTAATATGAAAAGTACACCCAACATGAATCTATATATGGAGAAGATGTTAAGCTTCCCCTGTATAAAAGCAATACATATCAAAAAATTACCAATTGAAAAATATACTAATTTATGATAAAGGTATATATCGAAACATCATGATACTAATTAAAAATAAATAAAATTTTTAAATACCAATTGAAAATATCTTGTAAATTTTTTATACAAATAGAAAATAAAACATTGTACATTTTTTGATATCAATTATGATACCAATTGAAAGTAAAAGTCAATTTAAAATACAAACCAAAATTTTAGAAATACAAATCATTTTCCAATAAAGATACCAAATTGAGAATAATACTAATTAAGATTATTGATACCAATATTGAAAATATTAACATATACCAATTTTGACACTTAAGATTATAGATACCAATTAAAATTATTGATTTTAGTGTTTACCCAAAAATTTATCATAAAGAGTGGGAGTAAAATACAATTGAAAATAAAACCGATTTGAAAGGTACAACAAGAGTTTTTCTCCCCCTTTATGAAATACCAATAAAAATGATGCATAAGCTTGTGTAAGATACCAATTGAAAAATAATTGACATTAAGGAGTAAATCAAGCTTAACATAAGATGTCGTAAGCACAATCAAATCACATATATATGTATGAAAATGTAAATACAAATTGAAATTGATACTATTTAAAGCTTGAAGCATACATATATAGAAAAAAACATATGAGTATACAAACATGAAAATATCAATTATGATACCAATTGAAAATATAATGAGAATCAAGTGTATAATTCATACCTACCTCCCTATCCATGCACATGTTTAAATAGATTTTCAATAAGAGCATACAAGGCATGGTCACCCATCCATCCGCCCTTGAAGGTAGGGGTTTTCAAAAATAGGATTTAAAAATAATTTAATATATTTTAAAACTCTACCAAGTGAAGAATATAAACTAGTTTAAGATAATTTGAAATAACTAGTTATAGATTCTTCAAAAGTATGAAACCAAATTATATATTTCATGAAGCATGCATTTTACACAAAATTGACACTCAAGATATATAAAGCTTAACAAAGTACTCATAAAATAAAGTATGAGTAAACACAAATAATGTAAGTGTACAAGAATCATGTGAAAAGTATAATCATAGAAATAAGCAATGAAGCTCATATGAAATTTCTTCTCAAAAACATGAAAATCATAAAATTTAATTTTCATCAAAATAATACTAACTCTAAGGCATATGTATGTTTTGTCTAAAACTAAAGGTATACATACATATCTCAAAAACAAATGAGTCTAAAAAAGAATTTTGCATGAAAAGCAAGTGACTTAAGGGTATACATGTATATTTAAAGTTTTAAATAAAATTAACATATACATGAAGCTAAATACATTTTCATGAAAACATGTCCACAAATAGGGAATATAAGTTAAAATGTAAGAATTATCAAGACTAGGCTATACTAGTACATCTAATGAGTACAAATGAGCAATATAGCACAAGCATATAATAATCAATTTGTGGCTCACTAGTTGTACAAGTATGTACACAAATTTTAATGAAAATGACATCTAAACAAGTAATCAAAATATGAAGCACAAAAGAAAGCATGGAACCAATATGATCATTATGTAAATGCACATGTTTTAGAGATAAGACATACACAATAGTTAAACTATAGTGAGAACACAAAAGACGTAAATCCATATGAATATGGGTGTATCTCAAATACTATATATGTATATCACAAGTCTAATTATCATGGCATTTAGCATAATAATCATGAAAAACTAAAACATGCTAAAAATTAATCAATGAACGTATGTACACTAAATAGGAGTTAGAGATAGTTACCAAAATCATTAGGGCTATTCTCTAAATCTCCAAACTATGGTGGTCCTCCCACCAAACTTCCTTGAAGTTGATGCATTCAAAGTAGTATTATCAAGCACAAAAGCATCCACCATCAAGGCACCAATACTCTCATGTCAAGTGAGAGCTCACACCTATATCAAATAAAATGGGGGTGGATTTTGGTACCCATACCTTATTGGGTTTATGCGGGTTAGCACCTTTCCTAACCCAAATAAACTTATTTGCAAAATTTGAATTATGTATTCTATCATAATAAAATCTTACAAGGTGGCCCTTACGTCCACAATGTGTACAAGTGTACACATGAGCTTACATAGAATCATGTGTGAGCGTGATGAGCATGTGTATGCCGTGTATGGCGTGCATGCATATGTAAAACTTGTTTCTTTCGAAACATGAATTCCAATCATGTGTGGTTCATGGCACATTGACTCAAAGTGGAGCCCAAACAATTAACACTCTTCTTTAAAGCACATATATCATTTTTAATAATAGAAGAAGAGGTGGAGCATATAATAGGTACACTGGATGATGTAGCTATAGTAGCATGGCAAATATGAGAATCTAAATCCTTTTTTAAGGAAATATTTTCCTTAAAAACTAAATCCAATTTCTTTGAAATTAAAACAATTTTATTTTTCAAAGATTCACTTTCTTTAAAACAAGGTCGAGTTTTGAAGATAAAAGCCTCATTTTTCTTCAAAATCTCATCACAATTATTTTTACTTTTTAAAATTTTGTTTTCTTTTAGGGCAAGGTCAAGTTGGGATTTCAATGAGTCCCTTTCAATTGAAATCACATCCCTCTCTTACAAAACAATATCAAGTTTAGAAGACAAGTTTTTAGTTTCTTCTTTTATTTTAAGAGATTTCTTTTTCAAAAGTTTGTATTTTTCTAATAGGTTCACAAACAATGGATAGTTCTTCATTCAAAGCATCGGCATCCATATAGTCATCACCGAAAGAACTAGCACTATCATCTAGTTGAGTATCTGAGTTTACCTCAAGGGAGTAGTTCCCTTGGACCGTGTAGCAAGCTTGTTCGGATTCATCCTCACTAGATTCCTTCTCCACAATATTTATCGCTTGAATCTTTGGAGAGGTCAAAGTGTTCTATACTGCAAAAGCGGAATCACAATAAGAAATCATAGAAAGATAATCTTTACTAAGTGTGTTTTTAAGTGCCATTAGGGCTTGTGCATTGGCCTCTATATGCTTGCTATTACCAAGATAAGATTTCTTGGTAGTGGTAAGGTAAATATGCATTCCTAAGATTTTTAGGTACATACTCATCTTTAGCTTCCATACATTGATGTTAGAAACATCAAACATAGGAGGGGTCAAGAAATCATGAGTGTATAAACTATATGTGTGCAAATGCAAAATTAGATTAGCTAACCAAGATCTCACTCCTAGGTGGTTAAATCTAATATCAGGAGCGTAGGCTCTGATACCAATTGAAAATACACCTATAGGGGAGGTGAATAGGTGTATGGCTAATCTAATGAAAAATAATGCAGAATTAAAACTAAATTGCAACACACTAAGTGTTACCAAAGAGTGTAGCCGAATTTTTCGTAAAGGGCTTTAGACTAACTCCACTAAATTCCTATAAATAAGAGTTGAGGTGCTAAATGAAGCTCTCTTGGTTCAACGCAAGTATGGGCACACACAAACAATACCAAGCATATATGTATGATATGAACAATATGAAATAATGCAAGGTATAAGAGAGAGAAAGAGAGAGTTTAGAGATAGTGGATCAAATGTAAACACCGAGATATGTTTCGAGGGTCGAGCCACTGCTCTACGGTCTCGCCTTCACACATAAGGATTTTCACTATACGTCCACACAGGACTTCCCACACAATGAACCTCCACTAAGGATTTGGGTAATACAAATTTAGAGTACACAACTCCTCTCTCAACTAACAACAATCTCTACACAAGTAGCGGGGCACTAAGCCACACAAGATCAACCTCTCAATAGAGGGATAAGGCACAAAGCCAACACAATCACCTCTTCACTAAGAGGGACAAGGACAAAGCCAAACAAAAATAATCACCTCTACACATAGAGGGATACCAACAAACTCAACTCCTTCACAATCACCTCTACACAAGAGGGATACTCAAAGTTAAGAAAGATTATAACTCTTGGTGATCACAAAGATTACGAACAACTTTAGGTGATCACTATAGACCACAAATTAATTTTTTCACAAAAATAAGATCCTATGATAGGATAGAGAAGATAGCTCAAGTGTGAGAAACAAGGGGTTTGGAACAAAGAAAAATAATTGGGAAACTTTTCAAATAGATATTGAAATCAAGATCAAAATCAATTCCCAAAAAACTCTCTTTTCTTTGAAATACTCCAACCCTTGAAAACAAATAAAGATAAATCTTTTAACCACAAAAACTCTTTTAAACTCTTACTGAAAAACACTTGAAAGATAGAAAATTTTCTCTTCAAAAATCTTGGTGAAAACAACTCAAGAGAAGGCAAATATATAGACTCTCAAAAATCTGCCCATTGGCAGTTTGGAAAGGTCAAAAATGACCTTCTGGTCGACCCCCCAGTCGACCGGCGCAACAATCATATTTATGACTGTTGTGCCTCCAGTTGACCTCGATCGGCTATAGCCATCGATCGACCGCCCGTCGGCCTGCCAGCACCCGAGAGTGGGGTGCTTTCAGTCGGTCGACTGCGCGGTCGACCGGCCATGTTGGCTGGCCATGAGCACGTCCTGGTGCACATTAGTTGACTATTCCGGTCGACCGACCACTGGTCCGGTCGACCGGTTCGGTCGACCGCCAGCTGATCTGGCTGGGGATTTAGGTATTAAAAACTTGTCTTTTTAATTTCAATTAAATCTCAAAAAATCACATAAATTTCATAAAAATAAGTTCTTATAGGATATTTAAATACCAAACATGCATGACCAAAAATTAACACATATTACAAACTATTTGAACTATTTTTTGTGATATTGAAATTTAGCCTTTAAATAAAAACCGCATTTTTCAAAAACTAAACTTTGAATTGGAAAACCGTTTTCTCCAAAACTTGTATAAATACAAAAACATGATATTGAAATAACTTTGAAGCATATTGTATATGGATAGAATCCAATATACATACATGATATATATCTATGTTTTTGACATGAAATCCAAAAAATCGGTTAAACCAAAAACCAAAACCATTAACTTGTGTGTGTATGAACTTGAGCATATCAGCACTATCTACCTTTACACAAGATCTAAATATAAACTAAACACAAACCGAAATCTTCTTGTCTCCAAGCCGACTCGATCCAAACGCGATCCAATGAGCTTGACTCCAACCGAGTATTAGATGCGATCTTCACACGCGAGCTCTTGAATCAACACGTGTAAGCTCCAAAACTCTTTTGTTGAAGCTAAATACCTACTAATATCTTAGTCAATCACTGAAACTATTTAAACACAAGATTATTAGTAAACTATAATTACGTGAATTAATCATCATCAAAACTAGAGTGATGGGCCTCTGGACCAATACACAGGGTATTCACGGTAATCCTATATTCATGATTATCCAATTACGGGGATTAACAGGAGTATAGTATCAGAGTCTCCCTTTTATAGGGGGTTCAGGAATATAGGAGTTCAAGAGTACAGGAGTACCAGATGTCTGGTAACAATATAATAATCATGCTAAGTCCCTGTAAAAGTGATAATCATGAATAGACATTGTAATACAAGTGTAATAGTAATCCAATCTGGCGTGACAACATCAGGTCAAGTATACTAGTGCCATGTGAAAGCATGTCAAGTGAGTGATAGCATATCAATTGTCAAGTGTCATATATCAGGTGTCAGGTATTAGGTGTCAACTGATAACATGTCAAGTACCGGTGTTAGATATCAAGTGTCAGGGATCAGGTGTCAAGTATAACATGTCAAGTACCATTGTCAGATATTAAGTGTCAGGGATCAGGTATCAAGTATAACATATCAATATCAAATAATTAACATGTCGGTATCAGGTGAGTTGAATACAGAGTTACAACATCATATATCGGGTAATCATCTGATCATTAACATGGTACAGGGAAAAAGTATAGTTAAACATTTCAAACTCTTCATAACCATATCTATAACAACAATAATTTAGTCCATTAATTAGCTATGCGAAGCTAAACGAAGCGGGAGCGTATCTAGGCACATCCAATGCAAATATAATACCAGTTCAGTATATTATAATAACGGCCGACAGGTATTCATATAACATGTTAATTTTAGAAAATCACTCGCCTATCATATATCAACTCGCATAACGATACATCATGTATTAAAAGAAAGAGTAGCGATTGTTAGGCATGTAACGGTAGGAACAAGACATCCATTTATCAATATATCATGCAATAAATGCTAGAGTAACAGTTACTAAATATGAATTAATGATATCAAAACACTTAAATTATACGAGCCCTAGAATAGAATTAATAAGGCATGAAACAACACAAAGAAAGTACTCGCCTAAAATAAAATAGATGCTCATTTAAGAGAAACTGTACTCGCCTAAAATCACCAAAAAATGTTGTAAAATCCCCGAACACCATAAACACGTACACGCTACTAATCCATATAAAATATATATAATATATAAATATATATTAGAAAGAATGAGAGAGGAGAGCGAGAAGAATTAGCTAGAGAGAGACGGAGGCTACGAGAGAGAGTGTTGTAGGAGAGAGAGAGGGGGAGTTATGTTTGTAAATGAAGGGGTAATTGGGGAATGAAGCAGAGGATAAATAAGGGAATAAGGAAGATGGGTAAAAGGGGAACGAAGGAAAAGAAGAAAAGAAAGAAAGAAAGAAAGGAAAGAAAGAAGAAAAGAAGGAAAAGAAAGAAGAAGGGAGGGGGTGGCTGGCCGGCGGCCTGGGCGGTGGCGCCGCCGAGGGGGGGTGGCGCGGCCTAGGCCCCCGAGGGGGAGAGGGGTGGTTTGGTTTGGTGTGGGTTTGTTGTTGTTGTGATTGTTGTTGTTGTTGAAGGTAATGGGGGTGGTGGTGGCTGATAGTGGTGGTGTTGGTTGAAGATGGTGGTGTTGGAGAGTTAGAGGAGGAGGGAGGAGATGGTGTTTGGGATGGGAGTGGAGAAATTGGGGTTTTGTTAGTGAATTTTGAAGAAGAAGAGGATTAATGGTGATGGGTTTATGGAGAAATTGGAGGAGATGGAGTGAAATTTGAAGAGGAAGGAAGTAGAAAAGAGAAGGGGGAGTTTGGGGAAGGGACGGTGCCGGTCCGGGGGGACGGCGCTGCTAGCGGTGCTATTGGAGGCGACGGTCTACCAAGGAGGGGGAGAGAGGGAGTGTGTGGTGGGAGAGAAGGAGAAATGGAGAAGATGGGAAGAAGGAAAGAAAGAATAGGAAAAAATAAAAAGAAGAAGAGGGAGAGGGGGAGTATAAGAGGAGGAATGAGGGGGGAGATAGGCAGCTGGTGCAGCTGTTGGCAGGTTGCAGGGGATGGTCGACATGGGGAGCAAGTAAGGGGAGAAAGAAAGAGAAAAAGAAAAGAAGAAAAAAGAAAGAAAAAGGAAAAACAAAGAAAAGAAAAAGAAATAAGAAAAAATAATGAATAAATATATTATTATATAATTAAGTCAATAGGATAACCTGCGAGTATCAAGTAGAGGAGTGGAAAAGGAAAAGTTAGAAAAGAAAAAAAAAGAAACGTTCCAAGAATTCTCAAAAATAGAAAATATTATTTAAGATGTTTGGTGAAATCAGATTCGAGAAATTCAATCTAATTTTCAAATTAAAAATCCTGGAATCTTCCAGCGATACTGGTCGACATTAAAATCGGTCAAATTTTGATAAATTTAGAAAAATTTAGAAAAATGTATTTAGATAGAAAATGAGATTCTAAGAAGTAATATGAAAGCCATTTCTAAAAATTTAACTCTATTTGAAAACTAAAAATCTGAGAATCAGTCAGCGATGCCGATCGACACTGATTTTGAAGATTTGTAGAATAATTCTAAAAAATTTCAGAAAATCATAAAAAAATCTAAAATATTAGAAAATAATGTTTGAAACTCAAATCGATCAAATCAGACTACTAGACTACTAGAAAGGTTAAATCAGGCAGTATGCTGGTATCGGGTTTTCGGTCCAGGTCATGGCTGACTCTAAGACTAAGAATCCAGATCCGATGCCAAATAACATAAGCAATAACAACCCAAAAATAAATACTGGAAGAAAATTGAAATAATACTATCGAAAAAATCAGGACGCGTATCTGGATACGCATCCTGGGAATGGGGCGCTACAATCTACCCACCTAACAAAAGTTTCGTCCTCGAAATTTCTATAAGGTGGTGAACACAGAAGAGATTAGGGTCAATGATGATAGTATGATACAGTGTGAAAAGTAAGGAAGATTACCAACTCAGGACAGAAAATGTTGAGGGGTAGCGGTCATAGTGACATCTTCAGGACTCCTGTTCTAGGTACTGAGCTCCTTGTCCTTCCACTATCACCTCTGACGTCTTGGCTTCTCTTATTGACAAATTGTAAGCTTGGCCTCTCCCACAGTCAACTCTAACTCCTTCTCCTCGTTGCTGGAGGGAGTGGAGCTCTTCTGCCAACGGGCTCGGTGTTCCATCCCGGCGGTGGTACTGGAAGTGCTAGAGGTGCTGAGGTAGTATTCCACGTCTTCTTAAACGGACAAGCACCTAATGAATGACCACCAGATCCACATGCCAAACACAGCCTGTTTGCTCTTCGGCAATTGTTTTGGATGTGTCCGGGCTTCAGGCAATATCTGCATATCGTCTGCTGAGGGGGAGGTTGGAATGGTCGCCTGACTATCGGGCCATTGCTGGGTCTGGTTGGGTCTTCTTCATTCATCAACTGAAAGGGTCTTTTCACTGGCCTGTTCTGCATTTGGTGCTTATCCTTTTTCTCTAGTCCCCATTCTACTTCACAGGCAATAGAGAGAACCTGATAGTACTCTTAAGCTGCTGAGGGATAAGAAACATCTGGATGTCCATCTTCAGCCCCTGTTGAAACCTGCTGGCCCCTTCTCCTCATTGCTCACCATATAGGGTGCAAACTAGCTTAGTCTTAGAAATTCAGCAGCGTACTTATCCACAGATCGGTTCAACTGTTGTAACCTGATGAACTGCTCTTCCATCTCTTTCTGAGCTGTTGCAAGGAAGAACCTCTTATAGAAACCCTTCAAAAACTGATCCTAAGTAATTGGTTTCTCTAATCTCGCTTCTTCCTCCAACCACCAGGTTCTAACCACATCTTTCAGCTGTATCTTGGCCATTTCCACCTAGTTCTCAACAAGCATCCGGGCCACCTTCAGAAGATCTGTAGTATCAATTAACCACTGTTCGGCGTCGAACAACTTCTCAATACCCGAAAATATAGCTGGTTGCAGTCTTCTGAAATCGGATACATTACCAGGCCTTAGCTCTCTAGGTGCTGTCAATAATGCTTGTCTGAAGAGCTCTGTCTGCTGATGCTGACTCTCCGTCATGCCATGAAGTACCCTCATCATGTTGTCTCTCTCTCCGCTAAAATTGTCACGAGAAGTGTCAGGACCGTTACGTGTTCTCCGTCTTTCCATGTTTGAGAAAGAAAAAGGATAGAAGGGTCTCAGGATCAAAGAAATAGATTGCGAGGAAGGAATAAATACCACCACATTTGCAATTTGAATGTATATCCAAGATTTATGCTCTCCAGCTACAAATTATATATCATTAATCTGCCAACTGGTTGTACTGAAGAAGTGAGAGCCTAGGCACTGATACCACCCTGTGACGCCCCAATCTAGCGGGTACGGAGACGTCACTGCGATGTATATATGCAGGTCAGAAATACCCTCACGTATATACTCTAAGCATCAGTACACACAAGAATCAGACTGCGAAAGCATAGTAGAAATATACATTCCAATAGAAAAGTATAAGTAAATGGTTATCACAGATAGTGATACAATATTATAGGAATATTATATTAGCAAAAAATACAAAAGTATATTATACGAAGAGATACACATAACAAAAGTTAAGAGGTGCTCACGATCAGCAAGAGAGGCCTCGAGAGCCAATCAGGAGAAAAGCTGAGAAGAAGAGCTACGGTGATGTCCAAGCTTCTGCTACGCTCTGATCGCCACGAAAGGATCTGCTGCGTACGCTGATCAGCTACAACAAGGCCCCCATGGTCCAGACTCTAGGATCTGGACATGAGAATCTAAGGTTGTCAGGAAGCAACCTAGCGAGTACATATGATAAAGCCAGTTGGCGTGTTCAGTAAGTCACATGTGTACATGAAAGGTATATCGTGAATATAAGCATATATGATCATGAAATGAGACAAAAAGTAAAATAACTACAGGAAAACTAGTTATACAAGCTCACATTACCGATCCGCGAGATTAGTACGTCAAAGGAATAATCCAAACAATAAAACCCTTATATATATACCCCACACCTCACGTTACTGTAGTCTGAGTTTATGTAACCTGAATTTGCCTTCACAATAACAGAATAATGAAACAATATGGAAACTCAAAAATTAGCAATCAAGTAATTCAACAAAGTAGCACAAGTATAATGTGTAAGTGGTGAGCAGGATAATGTATTGTATCATAGGTGTCCTAAGTATAGATCAAGCATATAGCTAGTTAGATATCAGGAGCATATTATTATTATGTTATTATGACTCATCTAATTTGTATACAACGGTATGTCTCCCATTCCACATACCTCCGCATACAGACTGGAGAGTAAGTTATTGAAAACTGATAGAAATCGACGAACCATGCTTAGAATGGGTCCCCTACATGCCCGGGATAACAGTCAAGGAGTATTCGGTACTGAGCTAGAATGTACCGCTAGGTACCGGGTCTTATTGTATGTCCGAACAGGAATAGGATGTCACCACTCCCACAGGAATAGGCCTTAGGGGCTTATGGCACACCCGACAAGCAGGGGAGCAGGGATGCCAGTACACCCTACGGAAATACCTTGTGGCCTCCAGGTCGAATCCAAGTACGTGGTTGCGCGACACTTTAAGACCATCATAAACATGGAGACTATATCGGTACTCATCAGTTTTTTCCATCCTGGTGTAAGTTATTTAATTATCACAGATTGTCCAGCAATAATGTCCACATGGTATTCACGTTAATCTTATATAAATGGTTATCCAATTATGAGGATTAACAGGAGTATAGTATTAGGAGTCTCTCTTTTACAGGGGTTCAGGAATACAAGAGTTAGGAGTACCAGATGTCTGGTAAAGTTATAATAATCATGCTAAGTCCCTGTAAAAGTGGTATTCATGAATAGAAATTATAATACAAGTGTAATAGTAATACAGTCAGGCGTCATAACATCAGGTCAAGTGTACTAGTGCCATGTGAAAGCATGTCAAGTGAGTGATAGCATGTCAATTGTCAAGTGTTATATATCAGGTGTCAGGTATCAGGTGCCAAGTGATAACATGTCAAGTACCGGTGTCAGATATTAAGTGTCAGGGATCATGTGTCAAGTATAACATGTCAAGTACTGGTGTCAAATATCAAGTGTCAGGGATCATGTGTCAAGTATATCATATTGGTGTCAGATATCAAGTGTCAGATAATTAACATGTCGGTGTCAGGTGAGTTGAATATAGGTTACAACATCATATATCAGGTAGTCATTCGGTCATATAACATGGTACAGGGGAACAGTATAGTTAAACATTTCAAACTCTTCACAACCATATCTATAACAACAATAATTTAATCCATTAATTACCTAGGCAAAGCCGAGCGAAACGAGAGCGTATATATGCATATCCAATGCAAATATAAGACCAGTTCAATAGATTATAATAACGGTCGACAGGTATTCATATAACATGTTAATTTTAGAAAATCACTCACATATCATATATCAACTCGTATAACGATGCATCATGTATTAAAAGTAAGAATAGCAATTATTAGGCATGTAACGGTAGTAACAAGACATCCACATATCAATATATCATGCAATAAATGCTAGAGTAGCAGTTGCTAAACATGAATTAATGATATCAAAGTACTTAAATTATACGAGTCCTAGAATAGAATTAGCAAGGCATAAAGCAACACAAGAAAAGCACTCACCCAAAATAAAATAGATGCTCGTTCAAGAGAAACTGTACTCGCTTAAAATCACAAAAAAATTGCCATAAAATCTCAGAACACCATAAACACATTCACGCTACTAATCCATACAAAAAATATATAATATATATAAATATATATTAGAGAGAATGAGAGAAGAGAGAGAAAAGAATTAGTTAGAGAAAGAAAGAGGCTAAGAGAGAGAGAGAGTTCTAGGAGACAGTGGGGGGAGTTATGTTTGGAAATGAATGGGGTAACTAGGAAATGAAGGAGAAAGTAAATAAGGAAAATAAGAAAGAGGGGTAAAAAGGGAAAGAAGGAAAAGAAGGAAAGAAAGAAAGGAAGAAAGAAGGAAAGAAAGAAGAAAAGAAGGAAAGAAAGAAGAAGGGAGGGGGTGGTTGGCCGGCGGCTTTAGCCGCCGCCAGCGGCCCGGGCTAGGCCCGCCGAGGGGGTTTGGTTTGGTTTGGTATGGGTTTGTTGTTGCTGTGATTGTTGTTGTTGTTGAAGGTAACAGTGGTTGATGGTGGTGGTGTTAGTTGATCGGAGGAAAAATCACGCACGAAAGTGTATGATTTGAAATCAAGAGTTAAAGTGTATGTGCTTTAACTTCTCGACTCTTCCATTATAGCATAGAGGCTAAACGGGTCGAATCCACAATGACGGAAAGTGATAAAAGCTTTACCAGAATGTTCACGTGTGTGTTAAAGTTTCTTCAATGTTTTAAAGAATCAAAAGAAAAAAGAACAAAGAATGAAAAGAGAAGAGTACGGTGAAAACAAAGAAGTAGGAAACATAGAAAAGAATGTATTTGTGATTTTTGATATATTGCTATAACAAAGTAAAAAGGAAAGAAAACTCATGGCTACTAACTACTAATGGCTCCACTAACCATGCTAACCTCTTAGTGATAGTTGCCTTACTTGTATCATTGGCCATCACTAGTCCTTGGTTCAAGAGCGTTTCAAAGCATGACCCATGCGATAACTTTCACATCAAAACTCAACACAACAAGTGTAAGCTACACTTAAACCATCAAAACTAAACAAAAGTAAGCATGAAATAAAGTAATGTTAGCTTGTTAGAGAGTTAGGATGTTAGAGTGCTAAAATCTATCATCTTTAGCCATCAATGGCTCTTGCAAGAATAAGGCCAAGTAGAGGCTATTAGATTCATGTTGATTATCAAATAAGAAGTTAGCAAGTTAGTGGTTAGTAGTTAGTTGCCATGAAATAAAATTAGCTAAACATGTAAAAGGATTTAGAGAAGAAAACAAAGAGAGGTAAAGAGAGAAACTTCATAGCTTATCACCTTCTATTACAAGTACTCTTACTTTCCAACTATGTACCACACTCTCTCTTATTACATGATCTAAATGAAATGAAAAATACAAAGAGGAAGAAGAAGAAGAACTAAAGTAAACTACCCTAAACTACAACATAGAAAGAAACTACCCTACTCTCTGGATATCTCCCTGAAGAACTCTCAAGGGGGTATTTATAGGTACCAGGAAAAAGAGGGCAAGGGAGGCAACCTCTGGCCCAAAGTTGAACTGGCGCGGCGCGCACAGCGCCGCCTGCAGTGTGTTGTCGCTTCGCGCCCCTATCAATTGTAGCTACCAGATTCTGATTTGAGGCGCCTGATCTGACAGAATCACCTCCTATGCTTAATGGCTATCTTTATAGGCCTTTAATCACACATTAAATGGTGATTTTTGGTCTTCTTCTTCATTTCATGCCATGAACCTAGAAATACATAAGAGAGGTATTATTAGCAGAATTAATATTAAATAAATGTGAAGATATGATATGAAATATACAGTTTTAGAGACTAATCAAACCCCCACACTTGTCTTTTGCTTGTCCCGATCAAAACAAAAAACAAAGAAAATTATTACACCACATTCGCAGGTGACGCATTGCTCTGAGTATGTGCAACAAGTCGTTAAAACTCTAGGTTTTCCCTAGAGGAGGAGTTTTATCTCCTGAGGGGTTTCAGCAGATTACACCCACAAAATTCATAACAAAAGAAATCAAATGTCAGTATTTTGAAAACGGATTTTAAAATAAAAAAAGTGTTAAAGTATTTTTGCGAAAATATAAGTGATCCAAGGTCATAGGTAACCAGAAGTTATTCTTCCTTAAACTAAGTCGAAAGGCAAAGTCTTATTATAAAATAAATGTAAGAATTTAAAATTGAATTGATTCTTTGATTTTTCGTAAAACTCTTGAAAAAAATATGCACTTTGTGAATTGTGAAGATTTTGGGATACCGACTCTAAGTTTCCTGCCATTTATTTATAGTATTCTTATTTTTTTATTCCCTTAGTTTTCTTAGGCTTTCTAGCTTACCTGAGTAGTGAGCCTTTCGCCGGTGACTCCAAAACCAGATAGTTTTAGGGCACCAGATGAGAAAACATCCCTCAGACTTAAGGACTCAAGTAAATAAGGCCACAAAACTAAAAGGAATTATTTTATTTTTGTCTACCATTTTAGGCGTAGATAATCATGCTTCCTGAGGCATAATTAATTAACTTCAATGTTTTATTATCATTTGTATATATATATATATATATATATATATATATATATATATATATATATATATATATAAATATAATTTTTATAACATTTTCAGTCTTTATTTCAATCCCAAAAAATTGTGTAAGTGTGAAGTGCATAAATTTAAGGCAAAAAATTCAAGATCAAATTATCTTTCCAATATTACTTCCTTATCCTAAAATCTAAATAAGATATATTATTTTGACTTGGTTTAAAAATTCATAATTTTAGGTCTTCCTACTTCCTAAGATAATCTTAATTTTCTTAAAAATAAATCAAAACTATTTCTCTTAATTCTAAAAGTTTATAAAAAGAAAGGAAAAGAGTTTCTATACACAGTTTAAAAATTTCCTAAAAAGAAGTGTAAAAGAAAGAAAATTTAAAATAACCTATGTTAGTTAACCCTCCCCCACACTTATCTCATGCATTGTCCTTAATGCATCGTGAATGTGTATATACATGAAATAAATGAGAAGGAAAGGAAATTACCTCGTGGTGGTGGCTTCGGTGGTGGTCTAATTGGTCTCGAAATGCGGCCCAATTCAAAAATTTGGTTCTTACAGGAACACACCAGTGGCCTTTTTAATATGACCCAGTAAAATGTTGGAGAACTATTTGAACTTATAGAAAAAATTACCCCTATCCAATTTTCAATTTTCAAAAATAATTAATGAGTCATTTTCTTTAACATTCTTATCCAATAATGAAGTGTTATTTTGGGAGATGATTGATTTAGACTCAAATAGAATAAGAATAAAAATCGATACCGACTTAAAAATTTGACTCATATCAAGTCGAGATTCAAAGGTGAGAGTCAAAATTGGTTCAAAAATGGGTCCAAAGTAAAGAATTGACGTTCCCACACTTTCCCTATCAATGAAGTGTGATGATAAGATATTGGTGATTTAATTTTACAGTGTACTGGTTAGGATTCAATGTTGACTCCAGAATAGAGAAAAAATCTGAGAAAGATACTGGAGTCATTATTGAATCAAAAAGTGAAATAGAATCACCAACTTCAGGCTCAGGATCACTTTCATATTCAATTTTAATTTCAGAAAAGGGATAACTTACCAAAATGTCAATGTGATTTTCCAAACCATGGAGTTTGGTCAAGTTTTAATGGGTTTGTTGAAATTGAATCTTGGTGTCTAAAATAGCATGATTCTTGGGTCCAATCGGTAGAGTTAGGGATATAAGGATTGATCAAAGTTTGACAAGAAAGACTTTCCTCGCTCTCATTGATCAAAATACTCATTATTGAGTCTAGCCTACTGATAAGCCGGGTAATAGAATTTTGAGTCTAAATCATGTCTTCCATACTTTTTGCAATCTGTTTATCTTGAAAGGTGAGTATGAAAGTTGATTTTGGAATTATGGTGAAATTATGAGTCTATCAGATTTTGCGATTGCTGCTCGGATCACGCAAGGGTTCCATACTCAAGTCCAGTATTGATGGTTGTTCAATTTGAATCGGTGAGACTGAAAAAGATGAGTAGGACTCTTGAAAATTTTGTTGAGATGATAAGTCTAACATATTTTGAAATCGTTACACTGTTTCATACAAGACTTTCAAACACTTTTCTAGCTCAGATTCTTCTTCAGTTGGATGTGCGAGAAAAGGAGTATATGGAGTTTGATTTAGGAAGAATTGTGAATTGAGCAAATTTTGACTTTGTTATTGGGACTCAAGCATAGCTTCCATACTCCTTTCCAAATTAGGTTTTTTTCGGTTGGTGGGACAGGAAAAGGAGGATGTGAATCCAAATCGGGGAATGAAAATTGTGGATAAGGTGGTTGAAAATTTGACTGGGGGAGGTTAATCCCCATTGATTTTGTGAAGAGTTAAAATTATTTTGAAAATTATGATCATAAGATTAGGGGTATAGGTTATATTGAGTTGAATAATCTCAATCCCGCCTATATGATTGGCTCATGTTGAACATATTTGGGTTGAAGTTATCCGAGTCAAATGAGGTCGGCATGAAATATGAATTCATATTAGAATTGAAAAAATTGTTGTTGAAATCCATATCACAATTTATAAGAAAGAAAAACAAACAAACAAATAAAGAAAAAGAAAAAGAAAAAGAAAACAAGCCTATGCTAGGGTTGACTTAGACCTAGACAACTCCTAACTGGTTAGACTGTCTATAGGAGGGTACATCATCGGAATCTGACACGAGTTAATCGGTCAGGTAGGGGCAAGATCAGTGGGAGGTATCCGTGCTGGAGCAACGAGCCTAATTATGCCAAACCACTGTTCTTCGAGGTTTCGCCTCTCAATCACCAACCTTGGACACCGATTTGATAAGAGTCAAACTCTAACAACTTCCCCCTGAGGTCAATCTCCTAAATGAGTCTGAGATGTCCCAGGGGCCAACGTCTAGCAAGTTTTATTAAGGCTTGGGTTATATGAGTGTGGAGGTGATTTTTGGGCTAAGGGAGGGTAATGACTTTCCCAGCTTATGTTGTATTGGGTTTTGCCTTTAAGTTCAATTCGTACAAGTGTGCAATATAGATAAGAATGAACACACAAAGAGAGTAAATCACCCACATGTTTGTCTTAACTATATACAATGCAATATGTACACCTCCGTCAAGATCATCACAACATAAAACAAAATACAGTATATTGGAATTGAAATTGACACGTGTCTAGATGCAAATTCTAAACTATTTTAAAGCATCCAATTTTCATATTTTAGTTCTTAAATTATTACAATGCACAGGTAATATAAACAATAAGTAGCAGCAGAATATAACAATATACAAGAGTTTACCCAACCATACAAAAGCAAGTGTGGACACATCTGTAATGTTAAAACTTTAACCTGCACACCAAAAAACAAAAAAGAAAAGTTAACAAAAACGTGAAATCAAACAGTTCCCATACCCGAAAACGGCGCCAAAATTTGATCGGGAGAAAACCGCGCACGAAAAGTGTATGTTTTGAAATCAAGAGTTAAAGTGTATGTGCCTTGGCTTCCTAGATACTTCCGTTATAGCATAGAGGCTAAACGGGTCGAATCCACAGGGACGGGAAGCGATAGAAGCTTTACCGAAATGTTCACGTGTATGTTAAAGTTTCTTCAATGTTTTAAAGAATGAAAAGAAAAGAGAACAAAGAATGAAAAAAGAAGAGTACGGTGAAAACAA
This sequence comes from Agave tequilana, assembly GCA_038442645.1. Taxonomy (NCBI): domain Eukaryota; kingdom Viridiplantae; phylum Streptophyta; class Magnoliopsida; order Asparagales; family Asparagaceae; genus Agave; species Agave tequilana. The sequence goes on from JAVJIF010026431.1 coordinate 47,604, forward strand.
AGAAGTGGGAAACATAGAAAAGAATGTATTTGTGATTTTTTATATATTGATAAAATAAAGTAAAAAGGAAAGAAAACTCATGGCTACTAACTACTAATGGCTCCACTAACTATGCTAACCTCTTAGTGATAGTTGCCTCACATGTATCATTGGCCATCACTAGTCCTTGGTTCAAGAGCGTTTCAAAGTATGACCCATGTGATAACTTTCACATCCAAACTCAACACAACAAGTGCAAGCTTCACTTAAACCATCAAAACTAAATAAGAGTAAGTATGAAATAAAGTAATGTTAGCTTGTTAGAGAGTTAGGATGTTAAAGTGTTAGAATCCATCATCATAAGTCATCAATGGCTCTTGCAAGAGCAAGGCCAAGTAGAGGCTATTAGATTCTTGTGGATTATCAAATAAGAAGTTAGCAAGTTAATGGTTAGTAGTTAGTTGTCATGAGAGAAAATTAGCTAAATATGTAAAAGGAATTAGAGAAGAAAACAAAGAGAGGTAAAGAGAGAATCTTTCATAACTTGTCATCTTCTATTACAAGCACTATTACTTTCCAACCATGTACCACCTCTCTCTCCTCTATTACAAGATTTAAAGAAATGGAAAATACAAAGAGGAAGAAGAAGAAGTAAACTAAATTACCCTAAACTACAACATGGAAAGAAACTATCCTACTCTTTGGATATCTCCCTGAAGAATCCCCAGGGGGTATATATAGGCACCAAGAGAAAGGGGGCCAGGGGGCAGCCCCTGGCCCAAGATTCTGGCTCGGTCGCGCCAGTACGGTAGTGGAAACGCAGTCAGAGCCACGTTCCGTGGCTGTACTGGCGCGGCGCACATAGCGCCGCTGTAGTGCGCTATCGAGTCGTGCTCTTATCGGTTATACCTTCTAGATTTCTGATTTGAGGCCCCTGGTCTTACATAATCATCTCCTAAGGTCAATGGCTATCTTTATAGGCCTTTAATCACTCATTAAATTTTAATTTTGAGTTTTCTTCTTCATTTCATGCCCATGACCTAGAAACACATAAGAGAGGTATTACTAGCAGAATTTAATATTAAATAAATGTAAAGATGTGATATAAAATATGCAGTTTTAGAGACGAATCATTGGTTGAAGTTGGTGGTATTAGGGAGTTGGAGAAGGAGGAGGAGATGGTATTTGGGTGATGGGAGTGGAGAAATTGGGGGTTCTGATGGTGAATTTTGAAAAAGAAGAAGAAGGGGAGGATTAATGGTGATGGGTTTATGGAGAAATTGGAGGAGATGGAGTGGAGTTTTAAGAGGAGGGAAGTGGGGAGAAGGGGGAGTTTGGGAGAGGGGCGGCGTCGGCCAGGGGCGCGGTGCTGGAGGCGCTAGTGGAGGCGGCGCTCTGCCATGGAGGGGAGAGAGAGGGAGTGTGTGGTAGGGGAGAAGAAGAAATAGAGAAGATGGGAAGAAGGAAAGAAAGAAGGGGAAAATAAAAAGAAGGAGAGGGAGAGGGGGAATATGGGAGGAGGAGTGGGGGGAGATGGGGTGTTGGTGCAGCTGTTGGCAGGTTGCAGGGGATGGTCGACATGGGAGCAGGTAAGGGGAGAAAGAAAGAGAAAAAGAAAAGAAGAAAAAGAAAGAAAATAAAAGAAAAGAAAGGAAAAGGAAAATAAAGAAAAGGAAAAAATAAGAAAAAATAATGAATAAATATATTATTAAATAATTAAGTCAATAGGATAACCTGGGAGTATTAAGTAGAGAAGTGTAGAAGGAAAAGCAAGAAAGAAAAGAAAGGAAAATAATATTATTATTTAAATAGGGTAAAATTTGATTGTTTCAGAAACGTTCCAAAAAATTCACAAAAATAAAAAACATTATTTTAAGATATTTTGTGAAATCATATTAGAGAAATTCAATTTAGTTATCAAATTAAAAAACCTGAAATATTCTGGCGATACTGGTTGACATCAAAATGCAAACGTCTAATCAATTTTTTTAAACTTTTCAACAAATATTTTACTGTTGGCTTAAAACAGGGATGGTGGATAGCAGAAATAGCACAAATATGACATACAAAAACTTAAATTTTTGCGAGCAATATGTCCGGCAAAAAAAAAAAATTTAGTAGTCCAATGAATTTTTTTCAGTTTTGCAACGCAATTTCTTGAAATTCTGTTTCCTACTTTCGAGAGTAGGGGCACAGAATTTGCAAGTCTTCTCTTGCAAAGATTGAATGCTAGATCTTGATCTTCAATTCCCTGAAACAACACACAAGACTTGTTAAAAAAATAAATACACCGTTCCCTCCCCGGCAACGGCGCCAAAAATTGATTGCTAAAAGAAAGAACAATCAAAGAGTTTAACAATTTACCGTGTAGCTTGTGGCTAATGGGTCGTGTCCACGAGGAGGAATGCGATGGAAGCTTTTCGGTGAATCATTTAAAAATAAAGAATTCTGTTTGTTTTTTATGAAAAAGAGAATGGAATGAAAGAGATGATTAAATGAGAAATTGTAACTTTAGAAAAGGTTTTGGAGAAGGTGATTTAAAAAGTTCGAAGATTGTTTTGTTGATTATAATAATGAAGCAAATCTGGGCTCACTATCTCACTACTCAATTGTTATTCTTCTATTAAAATCTTAAGTGCCTCAAAGTGATCATAGACAAAACTTAAAGTTGATTTTTAGAAAGTTTGAAGTAAAGCACATAAGATGGTTGGAAGAGTTTAGTCTTTTCTTCGAGAAATCGTTCAGAATTAAATATTAATTCATCAAGCGTGAAGAAGTAAGAATGAAGTAAAAACAATTCAAGAGACGTTCATAAAAGAAGTGAGAGTTTAACAATCCAAACCCATCCTCATGTGCCTTCAAGAACACTTTCAAAAAGAAAGGCTTTAAGTAAGGCATACAAATGATTCATTGGGTCTTTTTCTTTTTAAAACAGAAGAGAAGAAGAACAAAAGAGAGTTACAATGGCGAGCCCAGAAAACCGTTTTAGTTGCCCATGGAAAACGAAGAAGAAAGCATAGAAATAATGCAAAGCATATCGTACTACAAGTGGAAGAAAACGCGGCTCGACTCTTGTATTGATGTCACTTCAATCTTCAAGTACAAGCACTCATGTCCTCTCTTACAAGTTTGATACTGGACTACAAATTAAAAAACAAGATTACAACTTTTTTGCTAGCTAACAAAGAACCTAAATCCTTAGAAAATAAACACAAATTCTAATCCTAGTCTTCGCTGCATTTTTCGTTGCTGAAACCAGTATTTATAGGCAAAAACCTAAAGGAGAAGATCCCGGGAAGATTGGGGGAGCAAACGCTCCCCCAACAACCATTACTTGGCCGCGGAAATGCGGCTTGGGCTGCGTTTTCGCGGCCCTGGTGTGGCCAGGTGGCCACACCCAATTGGGGGAGGACTCCTGTTTGTTGTATGTTCCGTATCTTCTACTGGTTTCTTATTTCTGCTCCAAACGTTGACGAAACAGCCTTTGATTGTGTGACTTCAATCGTTCGATTCAAGAAGGATTCTTCTCAACCCCTTGATATGCTAAGATTTAGCCTTGATTTCTTCATTTCGAATTTATTCTGAATTAATTCAGAATTTGGTGGGCTTTTGGGCTTGTATTTCTTTTCTTTCTTTAAGCACTTGGGCCTACATTTAGCAAAGAAAAAGAAAACTTATTAATAGGATTTATTAGCTAAAAAGCATGGTAAGGTGACAATGTAAATGCTACATATGTGACTAATCACACCCCCACACTTATCTTTTGCTCGCCCTCGAGCAAAACATCAGACTAATTCTAATCAATTATTAGACCACTCTCGCAGGTCACTCGATTGCACTGAGCATGTGCAACAAGCCGTTTAATCTCTAGGTTATCCCTAGAGGACGAGTTTTGTCTCGTGAGGGTTTTTAGTGGATTGCACCCACAAAATCCATGAAGAAAGAGAAAAAGGTTAGTATTCTCGAAAAGCATTTTTTTAAGGAGAAAATATTTGAAGTATATCTGTGAGAGTTTAAGTAATCTATAAGTTATAGGAATATCAAATTTTTCATTCCTAAACTTAGTCTCTATTCAAAATATGTCATCAATTAAAGTAAGGAGTCAATTTGTACTTCTCATCTAGTCTATTAATTTACCCTGAGTCGTATGCACCATCGTGACTGTGAAGTTGACTAAGGGTTCTTTAACATTAACTCCTATGCCTTATATTTATTTATTTTTGGTGAAATTTATTCCTCAATTTTATTAGGCTTTCTAATCTGCCTATGTAATGAGCATTCAGTCGGTGACACCCAAACCGGACAGTTTTAGGGCACCAGGTGAGAAAACACCCCTAAGGACTTAAACACTCGAGCAGATAAGGCCATGAAACTAAGGTTTTTATTTATACGATGCACCCCTTTTAGGCGTGAATACCTATGCTTCATGAGGCATAAATACCCAGCTTAATCAGAGGATTTATATACGCATTTTTTTTTAAACTTATCTAATTATCTTTTGCATAAATACTAAGGCTTGCTTAGGCCAAAGCACCTAGCTAATCAATAATTAGACTTATTTTTTTCTTTTTCATAATATATTTTTTTTATAAGGCATAAGAGTCTCCATTTTTAAACCCTAAGTGTGTAAGTATATTTAGTGTGAATATGTCATCAAGGTAAATATCAAGACTAAATTACTTTCACAAATTTTCTTCCTAACCCTAAAAATCAAACAAGTTATTTTATTTTGACCAAGTGTAAGAAATCCTAATTATGATTCTCCTATTCCTTAAAATTGACTTAATTTCTTACAAAAATATATCAAAATATTGTTCTTACTTTTCAAAAAGTTTCTTTTATGTATATATATATATATATATACAAATTTTTTTTGTTTTTTTGTTTTTTTTAAAAGTTATATCATGTTAGATCCCTCCCCCACACTTATCTCATGCATTGTCCCCAATGTATGAAAGAAATGTATACATGCATGAAATGAAATGTAAAAGAGGTGCAAATATTATACAGGAATATGTACAACATCAAGTTTCTCCCACACCTAGGTCTTTTTCGGTCTTATCCCTCTAGCTCTCTTCCCATCATTCCAATGGGTTCTCTTTATAGGGCACAGTGGGAAGGCCAATTGTTTTATCATTTTAGCTTTCTGCCTCCCCAGTCTCATCTCCTTTAGGTGTTTCTTGCTCATATTGCTACAATCATTAGTCAAAAATTTGTCACCACCACCCTTCTCATTTGTAACTTCTTCATTATGAATGCCTAGGAATTCTAACTCAGTTCCATATATCTCCTCAAAGCTTAGGTCAACACTTTCCCCTAGAGATATGCAATTAACCAAAAGATCCCTAGTTGGTTCATCCAAACACATGAGTTCTTCTTCGAAGAGGTTTTCAAAGAGTATGTCAATCGGAGGTTCTTGAATTATATCCTCATGCGATGCATTATTGGTTGGCTCATCAAAAGTGAAGATATTCAAATCAATTTTCCCCTTTTTAAAGGGTACTCTAACATGAGGATCTTCGACATCAAGAGAATCACATTCATTTTTAAATAATTCATTAAGAAACAGTGACTCATCTTTAGAATCTTCACTCTCTTCATCACAATTATTTTCAACAAAGTTTACCTCAAATGTTTGATCTCTTATCTTACGAGGTTGTTTGTCTAGGTTGAAGACATTGACTTCTCTAGTCATGTCCCCAAAAGTTAACCTCATGGATCCATTCCTACAATTGATGATGACATTGGCAATAGCAAGGAATGGTCGCCCTAGGATAACAGGAGTTTGAGCCCTATGATTGGAGTTAGACACAGGTTGTGTCTCAAGAACTATGAAATCAACAGGGTAAATAAACTCCCCAACCCGAATAAGGACATCGTTAATCTCCCCTTTTGGAACTTTCACTGAACGGTCGGCCAGTTAGATAGTGACTCGAGTTGGACTAAGATCGCCCAACCCGAGTTGTTGATAAACTGAGAATGGAAGCAAGTTGATACTTGCCCCCAAGTCAAGAAGTGCACGACTAATCTCGGCTTGTCCTATTGTGCAGGCAATGGTTGGACTACCTGGATCCTTGTACTTGACAGGGATCGGACCCGATAGTAGCTCACTAATGTTAGTGGCTAAGAAGACCTTTTTAGGTACATTAGTCTTTCTCTTCTTGGTGCACATGTCCTTAAGAAACTTAGCATAAGATGAGACTTATTGGATGGCATCAAGAAGTGGCACATTTATCTTCACTTGATTAAAAATCTCAATTATCTTATCCATGTGCGGATTTTGCTTATTTTTGAGCCTATTAGGAAATGGTGCTATAGGCTGGTGCACATGACTGGTTGACTTATCTTTTTCAGATTCATCAACTTTAGAAGGGGTGGGATTAGATGAGGTGGATGCTGAAGTGTGATTGTGCTGACTAGGATTAGGTGGTGTTGACACTTTGTTATCAACTTTCTTTCCCAACCTCAATGTATGAACAACATTACAATGATTCAGTGATTGATCATCAACCAAATGAGCTTGTTGTGAATTCTTAGGATTCGTAATTGGTTGATTGGGCAAGGTACCCTTTTGCCTCTCATGTTGTGGGTTGGCTAACTGGCTTATTTGACCCTCTAGCCTCTGTATTGTTTGTATGAGAGAATCTTGGTTCTTCATGTACCTTTCCATGTTTCTCTCAAAATCAGTCATTCTCCTTTCGAGTTGAGGATTCTGGAAGGAAGATGGTGGAGCTTGGTTGGAAAAATTTGTTGATAATTTGTAAAATTGTTGGGAGAATTGTGAGGGTGATTGGAAAAGTTGGGTTGATGATTGGAAGAATCGGAATGATGGAAGTGGCTTGCGTGGTTTGACCGTGGGTGGTCATTATTTTGATGGCTCCATGAGAAATTGGGGTGATTTCTCCAGCCAGGATTATACGTTGGAGCATAAGCATCATTGTTTGGCCTTGAAAAGGCCGCATTCATCAGTTCAGGAAAATGTTGATGAGCTTGAAATATAGGACACTCCTCAAACACATGATTCATGGCCTGACAGTAAGTACAACCCGGAGTTGGAACTTGGTTCGGGCTGACTTGATTGACTGGACTTGGTTCCTTAGTTTCTAGAGCTTCCAGTCTTCTCGCTAGGTTAGCTAACTTAGCCTCGTTAACTATGGATGATTCAATCGAATGGAGACCTCCTTTTGAAGAAATAGAGTTAGGATTCCTAGAGGTCTCACTAGCAGATTCCCATTGGATGGTATTCTCAGCTAGATTCTCAAATAAATCCCATCCTTCATGCTCATCCTTCTGCAAGAATCCCCCTTGGCACATACTTTCTAAGAGGTTCTTGGTTGAGTAGTCTAAACCATCATAAAGAATTTGGCATTGTCGCCATTTCTCTATTCCATGATGAGGACATTGGACAAGGAGGTCTTTGAAGCGTTCAAAGTACCTCCAAAATGGTTCACTATGTTCTTGCTTGAATTGCATGATGTTTTTCCTAACGAGAGCGGTCTTGTAGATTGGATAGAATTTCTTCAAGAAGACCTTGATGAAACCATCCCAAGATGTGATAGAGCCGGCCGCTAAGCTGTAGAGCCATTTCTTGGCTAGGTCCTTAAGAGCGAATGGGACAAATTTCAACCTAATCGCATCATCTGCAAGGTGTGAGATTTTCATCATTAAGCATACTTCTTCAAATTCTCTTATGAAGAAATACGCATCTTCGGACTCTAAGCCATGGAATTTAGGAATGTGTTGATGAATTGTGGCTTAAGCTCAAAGTTGTGTTCACCAACCAATGAAAGTTGGATGCAGGATGGAAGTGATGTTCTAATGGGATAAAACCTATCCTGCAAAGATGTCGGTCGATCCATAACCGAATCTAGTCTTGTTTCGAACTTGGGTGGTGATGTGTTTCTAGTTAACCTAGATGTATTAGGGTCTCTTAACCACACTTGCATGCACAAACACAATCACAAACAAGTTCAAACAACAGTCAACAAGAGTAATCAACCAAGCCTAGTGTAAGGTAACCTCGATCTAGACAACTCCTAACTGGTTGATTGTCCACAGGAGGCAGAATGTAGACTTTGACTACAAGCTAATCAGCCAGGTCAGGGCAAGATTGGTGGGAGGTTATCCGTCAAAAACGTTCCTTAATTAAGTAACCACCAATCTTCGGGTTTTCGGCCCTCAATCCCCTTCCTAGACACTGATTTGGCAGGAGTCAATTTCTAACACCTTCCCTCTTTAGGATAATCTTCTAAAGAGTTCGAGATGTCCCTAAGGCCAACGTCTATCAGATTTTACTTAGGCTTAGGTTTGTGAGTGCTTGGAATCTGATTTTTTGGCCAAGGAAGGGTGATTAAATCCCCACCTTATCTTATTATTGGGTGTTGCCCTTAAAATCAATTTTGTGCAAGTGTACAAGATAAACAAGATTCACTCAAAGTGATATAAATCAACCAAGAAATGAGTCCTATTCTGAATGCAATACGTACGTACCTTGCTCCAGCACTCTTCAACAGTAAAGTAAATGAATTGAAAAGACTCGTGCCTAAAATGCAAACGTCTAATCAATTTTTTTCAACTTTTCAACAAATATTTTACTGTTGGCTTAAAACAGGGATGGTGGATAGCAGAAATAGCACAAATATGACATATAAAAACTTAAATTTTTGCGAGCAATATGTCCTACAAAAAATAAAATTTTAGTAGTCCAATGAATTTTTTTCAGTTTTGCAACGCAATTTCTTGAAATTCTGTTTCCTACTTTTGAGAGTAGGGGCACAGAATTTGTAAGTCTTCTCTTGCAAAGCTTGAATGCTAGATCTTGATCTTCAAGTCCCTGAAACAACACATAAGACTTGTTAAAAAATAAATACACTTCCCTCCCCGGCAACGGCGCCAAAAATTGATTGCTAAAAGGAAGAACAATCAAAGAGTTTAAGAATTTACCGTGTAGCTTGTGGCTAACGGGTCGTGTCCACGAGGAGGAATGCGATGGAAGCTTTTCGGTGAATCGTTTAAAAATAAAGAATTGTGTTTGTTTTATATGAAAAAGAGAATGAAAAGAATGAGATGATTAAATGAGAAATTGTAACTTTAGAAAAGGTTTTGGAGAAGGTGATTTAAAAAGTTCAAAAATTGTTTTGTTGATTATAATAATGAAGCAAATCTGGGCTCACTATCTCACTACTCAATTGTTCATTCTTCTATTAAAATCTTAAGTGCCTCAAAGTGATCATAGGCAAAACTTAAAGTTGATTTTTAGAAAGTTTGAAGTAAAGCACATAAGATAGTTGAAAGTTTAGTCTTTTCTTCGAGAAATCATTCAGAATTGAATATTAATTCATTAAGCGTGAAGAAGTAAGAATGAAGTAAAATAATTCAAGAGACGTTCATGAAAGAAGTGAGAGTTTAACAATCCAAACCCATCCTCATGTGCCTTCAAGAACACATTCAAAAAGAAAGGCTTTAAGTAAGGCATACAAATGATTTATTGGGTCTTTTTCTTTTTAAAACAGAAGAGAAGAAGAACAAAAGAGAGTTACAATAGCGAGCCCAGAAAATCGTTTTAGTTGCCCATGGAAAACGAAGAAGAAAGCATAGAAATAATGCAAACCATACCGTACTACAAGTGGAAGAAAACCCGGTCGACTCTTGTATTTATGTCACTTCAATCTTCAAGTACAAGCACTCAATTCCTTTCTCTCACAAGTTTTGATACTGGACTACAAATTAAAAAACAAGATTACAACTTTTGTGCTAGCTAACAAAGAACCTAAATCCTTAGAAAATAAACACAAATTCTAATCCTAGTCTTCGCTGCATTTTTCCTTGCTGAAACCAGTATTTATAGGCAAAAACCTAAAGGAGAAGATCCTGGGAAGATTGGGGAGCAAATGCTCCCCAACCACCATTACTTGGCCGCGAAAACGCGGCTTGGGCCCCGTTTCCACTGCCCTGGTGTGGCCAGGTGGCCACACCCAATTGGGGGAGGATTCCTGTTTGTTGTATGTCTCGTATCTTCTACTGGTTTTCTTATTTCTGCTCCAAACATTGACGAAACAGCCTTTGATTGTGTGGCTTCAATCGCTCGATTCAGGGAGGATTCTTTTTAACCTCTTGATATGCCAAGATTTAGTCCTGATTTCTTCATTTCAAATTTATTCTGAATTAATTCAGAATTTGGTGGGCTTTTGGGCTTTTTTCTCTTCTCTTTCTTTAAGCACTTGGGCCTACATTTAGCAAAGAAAAAGAAAACTTATTAATAGGATTTATTAGCTAAAAAGTATGGTAAGGTGACAATGTAAATGCAACATATGTGACTAATCAGGTGACGATGTGATCATATGACTCTGGGAGGGAATTGAGAAGTATCATCGCCTTGACCTCCTCGTCGATCTTAACATCAACAGTTAGAAGCTCGTTTATGACCTTGTTGAAGTAGTGTAGATTCTCCAACACCATTGTCTTTTTGTTCATGTATAGCCCATATAGTTATTTCTTGAGATACAACTTGTTGGAGAGGCTTTTTGTCATGTACATCGTTTCTAACTTTGACCATAATCCTGTACCTGTTTCTTCATCCATCACATTGTACATCACCTCGTCTGTGAGACATAGTTGGATCGTGCTAGCTTCCTTTAAATCACTCTCCTCCTAATCCTCGTTCGATGTACCTGCAGTGCTGACTTACCCTACAAGGTCTTCTGAAGACCCTGTTGCACCAGCAACATCTTCATCCTCTTTTGCCGTAAGCCGAAATTTTCTTTGCCATTGAACTTCTCGACCTCAAACTTTATCTAGAACTTCCTATCTTTGACATATCGTCCTTCGTCAACCTTTAGCTCTGATACCAATTGCTATGACGAAATTGAAATTCTACGATACCAATTGTTAATCGCAGGATCGACGTTTGCAGGAACTTAGCAATATGATTAGTACTTGCACAAAAAAATATTGTGAAACAAACTAACAATACCTAGACAAAAGAGTAATAAGAAAGAATATAAGAATTTAATGTGGTTCGTCCAAACTTGTCCTATGTCCACGGTGAGAGAATTTGAGAGAGCTTTCTTAATAAACTTAGTACAAAGAGATCTAACCTTTCTCTTGATGACATAAGAGTATTCACCTTCCCCTTGAATTTGTGCCTAGATTACAATAGTATACCTTCTCTCTTTGAACTTTCACCTTTCTCCTCTCTTTACTTGGTTTTCTTCTGATCTTCTTGGTGTTCTCCACCTTTTTTCTCCTTGAGATCAACTTGGTTGAGGCAATTACAATACTTGGTTACAACCTTTATTTATAGGATTTTAAGGTACAACTCCTATTTGGACTATGAGATGATCTTGACTTTTGGATGGCTAAAGAATCTTGATCAATCCTTTTAAGAATTGTTCTCCTTGATCTAGATTGATTCTAGATTTTTTTTAATATTTAGAAACAAACCTTCACTGAATTGGAATTTAATCCAACTCGTATTCTACCAGAATAAGAAAACTTGCAATCACGTGAAAAAGAAACTGTTTCACTTTGATTTGCTTCTTCAGCTTCAAACAATCGTCTTCTCCAACTCAATTAGATTTTCTTAGACTATCTGCTCCTCTTGAAAATAAGTCAAAATCCTAACGCCTTTCGCAAGTCTACCTTGATTGTATTAGATTGAGTTATATGATTATAAATAAAGATTTTTTATTTTCAATATATATATATATATATATATATATATATATATATATATATATATATATATATATATATATATATATATATATATATATATTAGTTGATATCAGTATTCAGACTGAGATTTTTCACCCGTACACTTTTGCTCAAAGAACACAGATAAAGAACAAATCTTAAACAATGAAAATACAAAGCCCAACAACCATCACATATTCGAAAGCAAGCATAAAGACATGAATACAACTTTTAACCGAAAACCAACATAACAAGCCAACACATTGTGTCACTCTTTTTAACTTAAAAACTTCACTGGTCAGCAGCAAAAGCCTCAACAGGGAAAGTCTTGGTGATCCCAGCCAAGCTCTTGAAGTGAATTTTTCCAGTTGGGGGATCAGGCACCACAATCTCATTCACAGGAGGCCACATCAGCAGCTCCTTGGCCTTCACCCCCTTCAGCCTCTTGATCCTCCCCTTCTCAATGTAGCCATTGATCTCGACGTCGTAGCTCACGAGCTTTCCGGCGATCTTGAAGCTGTGCTCCACCTTCTTCTTCTGCACGATCCACACGTACCCGGTGGCCCTGACGAACCCGACCTCCACGACGTTTTCGAGGGGAGGAGGCCGAGGGGCAGGTTGAACTCTCCGAGCAGGGCCACCGCCTGCTTCAAGCCCTCGTCGTGGCCCTTTTTAACGAGGGCGCCTTCTCGTTCGGCCATTGTTTATAGTTTGATTGGATTGCTGGTTCAGGCGAGTCGAGCTTGTACTTATAAGATGAGCGTAGAGCGCAGAGCCAGGAGTGTGAGACAAAGGGTAGTACATTGGGCTAACCGCCTAGGTTTCGGAATTGGGCTCAATACAATTAGGGCATTGTATAGTCCCTCAAATGAGGCACTTTTTTGTCATGAAGGGTTGATCAATTTTGTTGGCGGCACTTTCTTTGTGATTTTGTGCTTGATTCTTAACTTTTGGCTCATGAGAAAAGTTTTCTCAGATGTTGAGAATTAGACTTTAAAAAGAAACACACACGCACACATATGGTCACGAAGAAAGAAACTCATTTTCAGGTTCGAGTCCATGTCTAAAATATATTGGTCTATATGTAAGAACATGGCCCGAGAATATAATCAGACTAACTATTTGAAAATTATTAGTCGTTTTAGGAGTACAACATTTATTCTTAAACTAAATTAGGTTTCATTTAATTGTTCTAACATTATAGAAAGAGATCATAGTTTTCACTAATGTGTTTCAATATTGTTTGCATGGTATATGTGGTAGTGATTTTCCGCCACAAGTGATTGGACGGTCAATCCTCACAACAAGCGAGAGATATAATGGGGTAGTGCACGTATACAAAGCACAACACAAAAGACACACACACACACTTTTATGTTAAAACCCTTAATGGGGAAAACCACGGGGAGGAGAAGTTTCACTATAATTCTCAAGTTACAAGGTTATAGGAATCTGAAAGATGATTGTGAATTTCAATCAGAATCAGAATCAAAATCTAGGATCAGAATTGGGTTCTATTAGGGCCAGCTGTTGAATCCCTTCTTTGTTGGAGGTCGATGTTTACGTATACTCGACTGAGCTGTTGGCATGGTGACAGATGATGTGGTTCGTCACTGCACGATTTACACATGCCTATTTGTTATAACGGCCGCGATCAGTGGTGCTGCCTTGTAGGGATTACATGCAGGAAAATACTTCACTGTTCATTACTGTCCGCGCTGATTGGCATTTTACGTTATGAGCATGGAAGATAATAAGGTTGTGTAACTGTCGATGGGGATCAGAGGTGATCTGTTGCTGGAGCTGCTTGGTTCGGAGGTAAAGTCTTCGGAACAGAGGAAGTTTCGGAGCGGAGAGGATCTTAAGGAGGTAGAGAATAGTATGGACTTCGGAGGAGAGCTCTGATGCGCCATGGAGAGTTGAAAGGTGAGGAATATGTGTCGCCATCATAGACGGGATTAGATTTTGACCACTGTAGATGCCCCCGCTCTTTTGATTGTCTGAGCCTGCTGATGGGAAATCGGAGGAGCGGATTTGGTAGGAAATTTTTTAATGCCTTAAGTTCATCTTAATGTTCGTAGGCAGACGCGAATCTGGAGCATAAATATAGATCTTCATAATTTAATTGTAGGTTGTACAACTGGCTACCAGTTGTTGCATCGGCCTACTAGGTTTATCTGTGATTGGATTCAGTGTCTGTTCGAATCTAGGAGTCATAATGACTGGGAGGTAGGGTTTCGTGTGGCGATGACGGTTGATCTTCTCTTGATTCAATTGACCGAAAATCTCAGGATGTGGATTGGCTTTTCAGGGATTGAAATTTTGAATTGGAAATGGTTTGGCTTCTTCTATCTATAAATAGAGTGGAAGCCTTGTAGGCTGTCAAAAAATCACTGAAGATAAATCATGAAAAGGCAGAGTCCAAATTCCAGATGCAGGGCTAATCATAGCCACTACCACAGTACCAAGACGCAAGGGTCGAAACCCGCGTCTCAACCTTACTGCAGTAGCATCACTAAGTACCAAGACCCGAGGGTCGAAACCCGCGTCTCAACATTACTGCAGTAGCATCACTAAGGTACCAAGACGCGAGGGTCGAAACCCGCGTCTCTACTTTACCACAACGACTAAGACGCAGAGCTCAGAGCCCGTGTCTCACAACAAAGCTTAACGCAGAACTTGAAGCTCACATTTCAACCAAAGGCAAAGTTCAAGCGTTATCTCAATGGTTAAACGCAAGGCTCGAAGCCCGCATTTTAATTACAGAGAAACCCTGCGTCTCGGTTATAACTGTTGGCCCAAGAGGTTACACTCTCTTGTTTTGTGTTTTAATGATGACAAACCAAATAAGAGCTATTTGGTACTAATGAATTTGTTCAAGATAAGTTTCAGGTTTTGTACCATGTTTGGAGACCATTGAGACCATTGGCTTTGCTTTTGCAAGAACTTCTAAGTTTCACATAGCAAGAAAGGCAAATTGCACAATCAAGGAAGGATCATAGAAGAGAAGGCACTAGCAAGGCATTGGATGGCTCAAAGACTTGAAGATTGCTCAAGAAGTCTTTAATTATTTTGTTTTTAGTTTTTATAGTTTGTTAAAGAATAGTGGATAGGTTTGAAGCTCTATCACACACGTTTTTGCGCACATGTTCAATCCAAATGTTTTTCTATAATTTATACAAAAATATTTTGCATACAAGATTTTGCCTACAGATATATATTTATGTTTTATACTAATCCCTGTTCAAAAGTATTTTTATCAAAATCTTAATCTTTTCTTAAATTCCTTCTAAGTCTGATTTTTGACCAGTTCCGGTCGACCGGCCGGTTGACCGAATCTGTGTCAGGTTATACCGGTCGACCGTCCCAGTCGACCGAGGTCCTGGCAGATGCACGTATCCGTGTGCATGTCTGTCGGTCGACCGGGGCGGTCGACCGGACTACAGTTTTTGCTCTCTGGTTTTTTCGGTCGACCGGGCGGTCGACCGTATGCCTGTAACGGTCAAAATTTTGAACTAGCGGTCGACCGCACCGGTCGACCGATCTGACCGTTTGAACAGTAACGGGCAGATTTTTAAGAGCTGTTTTATTTTGTCTTTTGTGTTTAAAATTTGTATTAAGGATTTATTTCAAATCTAATATTACTTAATTAGCCTTAAGTTTGTTTTTATCTCTTAACCTAGCCCTCTCCTATAAATAGGGGTGATTGGGGAGAGATTCATTACAACAAATATTGCTACAAAATTCAAAAGTTTAAGGTTTTCAAAGTTCTTGGTTTTGTGCTAAATTCTCTCAATTTTCTGAAGGGTTTTCAAAAGATTTTCTCTGATTTCAATTTATTTTCCTTACACACAAAAGAGCTTCAATTCTACTCATTATTCTCTAAGGACCTTTGTAAGGGAAGAGATTTTTGAAAGAGAGAGTTTGTGGTCTTGTGACTACTCAGAGATTCTTGTGATTGTAATTGTGGAGTTGGGTACTCCGGTTGTAATTGTTCTTTGTGATAGTGGAAGTAGCTAGAATCCTTCTGGGGAAGGCGGGGAGTAGAGCTGGGTGCTCGAACCTCGATAACATATCCTTGTGTTTGCGATTGGTTTACTTTCTTGCACTCTTTACTTTACTATACTTGCTCCTATTCTTGCTCATCATAATCATTGTCATATTTACTTGCTTGCATTCATCTTGTGAATCTTGATTGGTAATTGTTGTAGCTTTAAATTTTTTATTTGCCCTTTGATTAGCATTGTCACCTATTCACCCCCCCTCTAGGTGACTTTTCAATTGGTATCAGAGCTTGGACTCTAGGTTTGGCTTAACATCCATAGAGAGATCCTTAAAACTTGCTAATCAACATTTTCATTTCATTCATTCATCACTAGTAAACATGGCCGACAACATTAAATCCCCACCTAAATTTGATGGACTCAATTTCCCAATTTGAAAGGTTAGGATGACTATATTTTTGCAATCTTTGGGTAGCTTAGTAGCCAAGTCCTTGACCAAACCCTATAAAGCACCCGATGGTGATGAGAGCACTTGGACCGACCTTGACTTTAAACTATATGAGGCTAACTCCAAGGCCCAAAACTCCCTATTAACCGCCTTGAATGAGGATGACCTTACACGGGTAATTCATTGCCAATCCGCCTATGAGATTTGGCAACACTTATTGATCACACACGAGGGGACTTCACAAGTCAAGAGAGCTAAGATAGATCTCTTGAGGTCCCAATATGAGTCATTTAAAATGCTTGATGATGAGTCTATTGATAGTATGGCTATAAGGTTTACTAAAATCTCTAATGGTCTTTCTTCCTTAGGTGATGACATCTCCAACGATCAAAAGGTGCGGAAAGTAATTCGGGCTCTTCCTTCATCATGGGAGATCAAGGCCACCACCTTGAAGGAGTTGAACGACAAGGACGAGATGGACCTCATTAGTCTCATTGGGAACCTAAAGACCCATGAGATGGAGAAGAAGGCAAGAGAAGAGGCCACTACTTCAAAGAAGAAATCCATATCCTTCAAGACTTCATCCACCAATGATGACGATGAAGATGACGAAGAAGAAGATGAGGAGCTTACTCTACTTGTTCGCAACGTCAAGAGGATGTACCGGAAGAACAAGCTCAACTTCCGGAGAAAATTTGAAGGCAAAGAGGAGCGGAGGATCATATGCTACAATTGCCGCAAACCCGGACATATCATGGCGGATTGTCCGGAGTTCAAGAAGAAAATGACTTCCTCCTTCAAGCCAAAGAAGCCGGAGGAAAAGAAAGCTTACAAAGCTACGTGGGATTCGGAAAGCGAGTCAAAGAGGAGGTGGATCAAGCTAATATGTGTTTCATGGCAAACACACCCAAGGTAACCCCTCAATCCCTTGATGATGAAGATGATGATGTAAGTAAGGAAGTTCTAGTGCATGCTTTTGTAGAACTTTCTGAAACTTATGATAACAAGAAACTTGAATGCATAAAATTACAAAAAGAAGTTGCTTTTCTTAAGAATGAACTTGCTATGGTTTCTAAAGAAAAGGATAATATTTCTTCTAATCTCATTTCTATACAAAAAGAATTTAATGCCTACAAAGTTTCTTGTAAAGCAAAATCTCCTATTATTGATGAAAAAGAAATTTCTTCCTTTAAATCAAAAATGAATGATTTTGAAAAAGTTTTAAATGATTGTGCTTTTAATACCAAGAAACTTGAGAACATGTTTTCTAAAAAGCACACTTCACATGCTAACACTTCACAAGCTAAGAATTCTCATGCTCACACCACTCATGCTAAAGTTTCTCATGCTCACAAATCACACACTCACTATGCTTTTAAATATGGTAGAGTGTATAGATGCACATATTGTGGTAAAAATGGACATTTAGCTAAGTTTTGCTATGATCAACTAAATAGAACAAATAATCTTGTTTGGGTTCATGACACTAACCCTAGAGGACCCAAGAAAATGTGGGTACCAAAATCAAGTCTTAAATTGTTTGATGTAGGTACACACCAAAGCTCCAAGACGTAAGGAGCGGTGATACCTTGATAGTGGTTGTTCAAGACACATGACATGGGACATCAACAACTTCACAACCCTATCAAGGTACATGGAAGGTGGCACCGTCACCTTCGGGGATGACTCCAAAGGAACTATCATCGGTATAGGTAACATTCAAATTGGTGCATCTCCTATTATTGAGAATGTTGTTTTAGTAGATGGTTTAAAACATAATTTGCTTAGCATTAGTCAACTTTGTGACCGTGGACTTAAATTTGTTTTTGATGATTCCTCTTGCAAGATTTTTAATGTTAAATCTAATGATTGTATTCTTACCGGTTTTCGTGATAATAATGTTTATATTATTGACATGCTTAATTTAGATTGTTCTACTAAATGCTTGAATGCTTTTGATGAAAATTCTGGCTTTGGCATAGAAGACTAGGACATGCATCTTTTGACCATATTTCTAGGATTAATTCAAAGGAATTGGTGAAGGGTATACCTTGCTTGAATTTTGAGAAAGACCGCATTTGTGGTGCGTGCCAACTTGGGAAACAAACCAAGTCTTCCTTTAAACCAATCAATGATATCATGTCAACTAGGCCTTTAGAATTAATTCATATGGATCTTTTTGGACCAACTAAAACTAAGAGTTTAAATGGAAGTAGATTTGCATTTATTTTGGTTGATGATTTCTCCCGTTTTACTTGGGTTTTCTTTTTGCAACATAAAGATCAAACTTTTTCTCATTTTAAGATTTTTCGAAAAAGAGTTGAAAAAGAAAAAGGTTTTCCGATTTTGAAAATAAGGAGTGATAGAGGTGGTGAGTTTGTTAACCAACTCTTCATCACTTATTGTGATGAAAAGGAATTAAGCATGAAATGTCTTGTCCTAGAACTCCACAACAAAATGGAGTTGTAGAAAGGAAAAATAGAATACTTCAAGAGATGGCTAGGACAATGATAAGTGAGTATGACCTCCCTCAATATTTATGGGCCGAGGCCGTAAACACCGCATGCTATATATCGAGTCGTATTTATTTATGCAAAAATCTTCAAAAACTTCTTTTGAAATGTATCATTCTAAAAACCAAATGTTGCATATTTCAAAATTTTTGGATGCAAGTGTTTTGTTTTAAATACTAAGGATAATTTAGGTAAATTTGATGCTAAGGCTTATGAAGCTATCTTTGTTGGATATTCTTCTACTAGCAAAGCATATAGAGTTTTCAATAGATCTACACTTACCACAGAAGAATCCATGCATGTTAAATTTGAAGAATCTAATGTGGTTGTTGAGAATGTTGTAGAGATTGAACCATTAGGTGAAGACATGGAGAGACTATCCTTGAAGGACTCACCCGCTCAAGAAGAAAAGCTAGATTCAATTGGTGAAGTTCAAGAGGATAAAGAGGAAAGCTCTCAACCGCTTCTTAAAGCTTGGAGATACGCTACAAATCATCCGAAGGAGCTCATCTTGGGTGATGCATCTAGAGGAGTCACTACGCGCTCCAAACTCCATGACCTATGTGGTAACTTTGTTTTCATTTCTCATTTTGAACCCAAGGGCATTCTCGAAGCCGAGACGGACCCATATTGGTTGCTTGCCATGCAAGAGGAACTCAATCAATTTGAGCGCAACCAAGTTTGGCACCTTGTTCCTAAGCCCACGATAGACCAATAATTGGTACTAAGTGGATCTTTAGAAACAAGATGGATGAGTCCGAAAATGTCATTAGGAATAAAGCTAGGTTAGTGGCCCAAGGTTACACTCAAGTTGAAGGAATTGACTTTGAGGAGACCTTTGCACCCGTAGCACGGCTTGAAGCCATACGGATGACACTAGCTTTTGCATGTTTTAAAAATTTTAAACTTTTTCAAATGGATGTAAAAAGTGCATTTTTAAATGGTTTTATTAATGAGAAGTTTATGTTGCTCAACCTCCCGGTTTTGTTGATCATGTTCATCCCGATTTTGTTTTTAAACTTGATAAAGCTTTGTATGGATTGAAACAAGCTCCAAGAGCTTGGTATGAAAGGCTTTCTAGTTTTCTCATTTCAAATGATTTTGTTAAAGGTAAAGTAGACACAACTCTTTTTACTAAGCATGTTGATAATGATATTTTAATTGTGCAAATTTATGTTGATGATATAATTTTTGGATCTACTAATGAGCTTTTGTGCAAGGAGTTTGAAAAGGTAATGCAACTAGAATTTGAAATGTCTTCCATGGGTGAGCTTAATTTCTTTCTTGGACTCCAAATCAAGCAATTGCAAGACGGAACCTTCATTAACCAAGCCAAGTACACAAAGGAGCTAGTAAAGAAGTTTGGGCTTGAAGGATCAAAGGCTTGCAACACTCCAATGGCAACTACAACCAAGCTTGATAAGGACGATCAAGGTAAAAATGTTGATATTAAATTATATAGAAGCATGATAGGAAGTCTTTTATATTTAACGGCAAGTAGGCCGGATATCATGTTTAGTGTGTGTCTTTGTGCTAGATTTCAATCGTGTCCTAAAGAGTCTCATCTTATTGCGGTAAAACGCATTATTCGTTATATTAAGGGCACAATTGGAATGGGTCTTTGGTATGCGAAAATTAGAGATTTTTCAATGACTAGTTATTCGGATGCCGACTATGCGGGTTGTAGAGTAGATATAAAGAGTACTAGTGGGACATGTCAATTTCTTGGTAATTGTCTTGTTTCATGGTCCTCTAGGAAGCAAAATTCCGTAGCTCTCTCAACAGCCGAGGCGGAGTATGTTGCCGCGGGGGCTTGTTGTGCACAAGTCCTTTGGATGAAACATACTCTCCTTGATTTTGATTTGCACTTTGATCATATAAAAATATTTTGTGATAATACTAGTACTATATGATTGGTAGTGAAAAGTGCATTTTTATCATCATATTTACCGTCACATTTTCATATTTATTTATATAATTCTGCACATTTATTAATATTTTGTGATTTATTGTGTGCAGGCCTCGAAATAATAAAAAGAAAGAATTAAAGCTTAAAAAGAGCCCAAAAGCCCATATTTGAAGCCCAAGAGTCAAAGTGCAAATATCAGATTGTCAAAGTGCAATTATGCAAGGGCTAAAGTTGCAAATATCGAAGATGAGGGAAGGATAGAATTCTACCCAACCCTAAACTCTTGCAGGATGAGCATAAAAGCCAAAGATGAGTAGGAAATTCGTTTAAAAGAGATTGGGAGAATTCAAAATCTAGATAACTTGATTCCCAAGTTACATCAAAATCCCAATATGAAGAGCCAGGATCATACTTCCAGAAGCAGGCGCCCACATGGACGGACCAGACGAAGCCACGCGCCAAAGCGCGTGGCCAGCCGCCACCAAAATGCCGCGGAAACGCGGCATTTCCGCGGCAATCTAGTTGATCCAGAATACCAGATTTCGTAGGGGAGTTGTGATGGGACTCTACTTCCTTCTGCACCTATAAATATTCCCTGCAGTGCAACGTACAGAGCGTCCAGCATCCAGCAAAGGGCCAAAGTTAGGATTTTTAGGGTTTTTCTCTTTCTTCTAGTTTTGTAATTAGGGTTTCTTTTTATTTCAAGAGAGGGAGATGGCTATGTTGAGGGTGACACTGATGTATGCTTCTCGTCTCCATTGTATCAATTAATGAAGGTAATTTTTGCTTTTATTTATTTGCTTTACTTTTCTTTTTGTTCTCTTTTTCTTTTCTACGTTATTTCTTTTGATCTGTGACGAGCATACAAGCGATTACCGAACCACAAGTATACCAAAGATTGGTGGTGCCAACGATATTCCATGGAGATGTTCTCCTCCTCGAGGCGTATCAACTTATACTTGCCCAAGGCTTGATGACCTAATGCGACAGCGGACTGAGATCGATCCTATGCCTTATGCGTTCATGCCTCCGAAATAAGGTAGAAAGTGTTAGGTTTTCACATATTCTCTCCAACCAAGGTTAGTTTTCTTTTCTTTTCTTTTATTTTATTTTTGTAGATTAAATACAACATCATCTCCATATTCTTTTCTACCACCCATTGTAAATACCACTATTTAACTAATAAAAATAAAAGCTTTAGAGTATAACTTGCTTAACGCTTCCATCGCAGTCCCTCCCTGAGGATCACGACCCGCATAGCCCTGCTACCGCGGATTAGAACTGAGACCTCGCACGATCTTTTCTTAAATCTAATATTCAGTATTTTGTGTGCAGGAAATCTCAGTCAACAAATTGGTGCCGTTGCCGGGGAGGGACGGTAAGTTTATCTCTAAAACAAAAATTTAATTTTTAACTAATTCTTTATTCTTTTCTGTTTGCAGGTTTGGAGAACAGGAAACAGAAACAGAGCAGCAGCAAGGACATACAGCAACCCAGTGCCTCTGCCCTCGAAGGCAGAGCACGAGGGCCTGCAAGTTTGCCGCGGAAACGCGGCCAGAGCGCGGATCCGCGGCAAGTGCAGTGAACTACTAATTCAGTTTTTTTGCAGATTGCTGAAATTTGAGATTACTGCTTACTGCTCTATTGTGTTTTGTTCTGTGATATACCTGTAAATTGCTAATAATTCAACAGTAAATCATTGGTTGTTAAAAATAAAAATTGATTAGACGTTTGCATATTAGGCACGTGTCTTTTCAATTATTTTTATTTACTGTTGAAGAGTGCTGGAGGAGCAAGGTACGTACGCATTGCATGTAGAATAGGATTCATCTCTTGGTTGATTTTCTGCTTTGAGTGATTCTTATCTATTTATCTTGTACACTTGCACTAATTCATCTTAAGGGCATAACCCATTAACAAGATAAGGTGGGGATTTCATCACCCTTCCTTAGCCCAAAAATCATATCCCGAGCACTCACTAACTCAAGCCTAACATAAAAATAGTAGACGTTGGCCCTAGGGACACTCGGACTCAATTAGGAGATTATCCTAAGGGGAACGGTGTTGGAAGTTGACTCCTGCCAAATCAGTGTTTAGGAAGGGGATTGAGGGCCGAAAGCCCGAAGTGTGGTGGTTATTTAATTAAGGAACGTCTTTGACGGAAAACCTCCCACCACTCTTGCCCCGACCTGGCTGATTAACTTGTGGTCAAAGTCTACACCCTACCTCCCGTGGACAGTCTAACCAGTTAGGAGTCGTCTAGGTCTAGGTCTACCCTAACTTAGGTTAGAAATTTTTCTTTTTTTTGTTTTTCTTTTGTTTGCTTTGTGTGATATGGCCTATAACAACAATTTTTTCAATTTTAATGAGGATCCATATTACACACCAACCTCTTATTCGGATATTACCAACCCGACATATCATAACTTTGACCAAGCTAGTGTGCCAGATTGGTCTTATCCGAATCATTACATGCCCCAGTCCCAATACTATGAACAAGATTGGAATAATCATCACTACTCTTCACAGAGTCAATGGAATTCAACACCCCTGAGCCATATGGTCAACCACCTGTTCAACCATTATCTTCTTATACGTCTTTTCCCACATCACCAAGGTTTCAGTCCTCCATTGATCTATTCGATGGGTTAGAAGAAAAAGTGAATCGGTTGCAAGATACAATGAATGATCAAATTTCTAGACTTTCAAACATTCTTGAGCATCTTGATAGGAACCAAGAATCATTCTGTTTAGAAGACCTTGATCAAAATTCAATTTCATTACATCAATATGAACTTGCTCAACCCCAATCCTGGACAAGTTGGCTAGTTTAATTTCAATGAGATTGAATTAGATTGTGAATGTGAACCCGATCCCCAACTTTGCGATTCAGTTTCCATCGAATCTATGTTGACTCCAGTATTCTTACCCAATTTGGACCAATTTTCTGAGCCAACATTTATTCCCATACCTATAGATCATGAAATTGAATCACCCATTTTTGATGATCATATTGAACTTGACCAATTGTGCAATTTTGAAAGTCCCATGGAAAAATTGGCAAGTTCCCATTTTTATGAGATTGAAACTAATGAGATATGTGACCTAGATTCCCAAATCTATGATCAAGTTCAAATTCCCGAATCATTATTGACTCCTGTTTTGTTACCCGACTTAGGTAATATTTTAGAGTCAGTTTTAATTCTCACACCTATCATTCCTGAACTTGAATCACCAACATTGAGTCACATTCCATTGTGGGAAAATGATTGTAGACTTGAGTTTCAATTTCTCGACTTGGACCCACTTCTTGATCCTAGCCCGACTCCTGAACCTTTACTTGATTTGAGTTTCTTTCCTGAGTCGATATTAGATCCTGAACCTATCATTCTTGAGTCCAAGTCAACCATTCTACCAAGTCACATTCTTTTGTTGGACATAGGTATAGACCATGACTCTGTGATGATTTTCCAGGACTGGTCATGTAAAGGGAGTAAGTTTCACGAGAGGATCTTCCATGATCCTATTCATTCTGGGGACTGTAAACATGTAAATAAAAAAGAGGTCAATAAAGGTAGGTCCCGTGAACTACCACGTTATCTTGTTTGGGCCGCATTTCGTGGCCCAATTAGACCACCACCGGAATCACCCCCTAAGGTAATTTTCTGCCTTCCCTTGTTCTGTTTCATGCATATATGCATTCATTCATACATTGAGGACAATGCATGAGATAAGTGTGGGGGTGGGTTTTACTAACATACTAACATAGGTAAAAACTACTTTAAAAAAAAAATGTTAAAAAAAAAAATGTTATAAAAAGGAAATATTTGACTTATTTTTTGAAAGAAATCTAAGTTAGTTTTAAGAATTAGGAAAATCATGATTAGGATTTCTAAAAACTTGGTCAAAATAAATAAATTGTTTAAATTTTAGGTATAGGAGGAGAAATTGAATAAATAATTAGTCTTGATTTTTACCTTAATGAAATGTACATACCAAATGCATATCTAGGATTCTAAGACAAAGACCTTGTGCCTCATAAAAAAAAAAAGGAAAAAAAAAAAAAGAGAAGAAGAAAAAAATCACCAATTAAGCTGATATATGTGCCTCAAGAAGCATAAGTATTCATGCCTAAAGGTGAGTAAATAAAATAAAGTCCTTAATTTTGGGGCCTAGTTCACTCGAATTTGAGTCCGCGGGTGTTTTCTCACCTGGTACCCTAAAGCCAACCGTTTGGGAGTCATCGACTTTAAGTTCGCTACATGGGTGGATTAGAAAGCCTAAGAAAACTAAGAAATATAATATATGTATTAACACATCTAATAATCAATTAGTTAGGTATGAGGGCCTCAAGAAGCCTTGATACTTATACGAAAGAAAATTAGATGAGTTATACATGCCAAAAAAAATATATATATATATTAACACATCTAATAGTCAATTAGTTAGGTATGAGGGCCTCAAGAAGCCTTGATACTTAGACAAAAGAAAATTAGATGATGTTATAAAAATAATAATGAGGCATGAGAGTCCAAGTTAAGGAATTCCTAGATTCACAAGGGTGCGTATGACTTTTGGTAACGAAAAAGACTATATTAGAAATTCAATTTTAATCCTTACCTAAAATAAATAACAATTAACTTTATAAAGACCAGGTTTGAAGAATGAATAAAAATGATAATCCTAAAACTTATAGACTACTTAGTCTCTTCAATAATAATTCAAATATTTTCCTTTTATGGATTTTGTGGGTGTAATCCGCTGAAAACCCTCACGAGACAACACTCGTCCTCTAGGGTAACCTAGAGGTTTAACGGCTTGTTGCACGTGCTAAGTGCAACCGTGATTCCTACGAAAGTGAGTTAGGTTAGATTAACTTTTCATTTCTTTTTCTTTTTCTTTGTTTTTACTCGAGGACGAGCAAAAAGATAAGTGTGGGGGTGTGATTGGTAGTGAAAAGTGCATTTTTATCATCATATTTATCGTCACATTTTCATATTTATTTATATAATTCTGCACATTTATTAATATTTGTGATTTATTGTGTGCAGGCCTCGAAATAATAAAAAGAAAGAATTAAAGCTTAAAAAGAGCCCAAAAGCCCATATTTGAAGCCCAAGAGTCAAAGTGCAAATATCAGATTGTCAAAGTGCAATTATGCAAGGGCTAAAGTTGCAAATATCGAAGATGAGGGAAGGATAGAATTCTACCCAACCCTAAACTCTTGCAGGATGAGCATAAAAGCCAAAGATGAGTAGGAAATTCGTTTAAAAGAGATTGGGAGAATTCAAAATCTAGATAACTTGATTCCCAAGTTACATCGAAATCCCAATATGAAGAGCCAGGATCATACTTCCAGAAGCAGGCGCCCACATGGACGGACCAGACGAAGCCACGCGCCAAAGCGCGTGGCCAGCCGCCACCAAAATGCCGCGGAAACGCGGCATTTCCGCGGCAATCTAGTTGATCCAGAATACCAGATTTCGTAGGGGAGTTGTGATGGGACTCTACTTCCTTCTGCACCTATAAATATTCCCTGCAGTGCAACGTACAGAGCGTCCAGCATCCAGCAAAGGGCCAAAGTTAGGATTTTTAGGGTTTTTCTCTTTCTTCTAGTTTTGTAATTAGGGTTTCTTTTTATTTCAAGAGAGGGAGATGGCTATGTTGAGGGTGACACTGATGTATGCTTCTCGTCTCCATTGTATCAATTAATGAAGGTAATTTTTGCTTTTATTTATTTGCTTTACTTTTCTTTTGTTCTCTTTTTCTTTTCTATGTTATTTCTTTTGATCTGTGACGAGCATACAAGCGATTACCGAACCACAAGTATACCAAAGATTGGTGGTGCCAACGATATTCCATGGAGATGTTCTCCTCCTCGAGGCGTATCAACTTATACTTGCCCAAGGCTTGATGACCTAATGCGACAGCGGACTGAGATCGATCCTATGCCTTATGCGTTCATGCCTCCGAAATAAGGTAGAAAGTGTTAGGTTTTCACATATTCTCTCCAACCAAGGTTAGTTTTCTTTTCTTTTCTTTTATTTTATTTTTGTAGATTAAATACAACATCATCTCCATATTCTTTTCTACCACCCATTGTAAATACCACTATTTAACTAATAAAAATAAAAGCTTTAGAGTATAACTTGCTTAACGCTTCCATCGCAGTCCCTCCCTGAGAATCACGACCCGCATAGCCCTGCTACCGCGGATTAGAACTGAGACCTCGCACGATATTTTCTTAAATCTAATATTCAGTATTTTGTGTGCAGGAAATCTCAGTCACTATACACATGACTAAGAATGCAAATCAACATAGTAAGACCAAGCACATTGAGATTAGATATCACTTTCTTAGAGATCATTTTGAGAAAGGTGATATAGATATTGATTATGTTTTCACGGATTTACAACTAGCCGATATTTTCACTAAACCTCTTGATTTTGCTAGATTTTCGTTTATTTGTGGAGAACTTAATGTTTGTATTATTGAATAGACATGTTTTTCATAACCCTTTTTGATGTATGACAAAAAGGGGGAGAATAAGTTTACATGGACAAAAATAAGTTCATTTGGTCTTGGTTCCATATGAATTTATATGTTTTGGTATTATAAGTTTTAGTCATGAGTTTTGCGTTTCATGAATTTGAGAACTCTTGTATTTTGTGTTTTATTGATATTGTTTCAATTTGGTTTCAATTGACATCAAGAGTATGTTTTGTGTTTTTATAAATGTTTTTGTGTTTTTAATAAATTCTTGTTTTTTTTATATAGAATAAATATAGCATAATTTGAGGGGGAGTCTTCTCCTCCCCCATATTTTTGTCTATAGCCTATTTGTTTTGTCATCATCAAAAGGAGGAGATGTTGGCCCAAGAGGTTACACTCTCTTGTTTTGTGTTTTAATGATGACAAACCAAATAAGAGCTATTTGGTACTAATGAATTTGTTCAAGATAAGTTTCAGGTTTTGTACCATGTTTGGAGACCATTGAGATCATTGGCTTTGCTTTTGCAAGAACTTCTAAGTTTCACATAGCAAGAAAGGCAAATTGCACAATCAAGGAAGGATCATAGAAGAGAAGGCACTAGCAAGGCATTGGATGGCTCAAAGACTTGAAGATTGCTCAAGAAGTCTTTAATTATTTTGTTTTTAGTTTTTTATAGTTTATTAAAGAATAGTGGATAGGTTTGAAGCTCTATCACACACGTTTTTGCGCACATGTTCAATCCAAAATGTTTTCCTATAATTTATACAAAAATATTTTGCATACAAGATTTTGCCTACAGATATATATTTATGTTTTATACTAATCCCTGTTCAAAAGTATTTTTATCAAAATCTTAATCTTTTTTTAAATTCCTTCTAAGTCTGATTTTTGACCAGTTCCGGTCGACCGGCCGGTCGACCGAATCTGTGTCAGGTTATACCGGTCGACCGTCCCAGTCGACCGAGGTCCTGGCAGATGCACGTATCCGTGTGCATGTCTGTCGGTCGACCGGGGCGGTCGACCGGACTACAGTTTTTGCTCTCTGGTTTTTTCGGTCGACCGGGCGGTCGACCGTATGCCTGTAACGGTCATAATTTTGAACTAGCGGTCGACCGCACCGGTCGACCGATCTGACCGTTTGAACAGTAAGGGGCAGATTTTAAGAGCTGTTTTATTTGTCTTTTGTGTTTAAAATTTGTATTAAGGATTTATTTCAAATCTAATATTACTTAATTAGCCTTAAGTTTGTTTTTATCTCTTAACCTAGCCCTCTCCTATAAATAGGGGTGATTGGGGAGAGATTCATTACAACAATTATTGCTACAAAATTCAAAAGTTTAAGTTTTCAAAAGTTCTTGGTTTTTGTGCTAAATTCTCTCAATTTTCTGAAGGGTTTTCAAAAGATTTTCTCTGATTTCAATTTCTTTTCCTTACACACAAAAGAGCTTCAATTCTACTCATTATTCTCTAAGGACCTTTGTAAGGGAAGATATTTTTGAAAGAGAGAGTTTGTGGTCATGTGACTACTCAGAGATTCTTGTGATTGTAATTGTGGAGTTGGGTACTCCGGTTGTAATTGTTCTTTGTGATAGTGGAAGTAGCTAGAATCCTTCTGGGGAAGGCGGGGAGTAGAGCTGGGTGCTCGAACCTCGATAACATATCCTTGTGTTTGCGAATGGTTTACTTTCTTGCACTCTTTACTTTACTATACTTGCTCCTATTCTTGCTCATCATAATCATTGTCATATTTACTTGCTTGCATTCATCTTGTGAATCTTGATTGGTAATTGTTGTAGCTTTAAATTTTTTATTTGCCCTTTTATTAGCATTGTCACCTATTCACCCCCCCTCTAGGTGACTATTCAATAACTGCCCTCATTACTGGGTCAATTACTGCCCACGTAATGAGGGAGTTAACCCCCATTATGGAGTATTTTTAGGGAACACTTTTACCCCCTGAAGCCTCCATAAATAGCCCAGTTTTCTATGGAAGAGGGCTCAAGAAAATTCTGATCAGAAGAACTTTGGTTGTAAGCCGTAGAAAGAATAAGATCTCTTGCTAAAGAAAGAGAGAGTTCAACTCTTCTAACAACTTACTGCGTACAAGTTTATTTTTAGCCTACAGTCTCTTTGAGATTCTTATTGGACAGAAGCTGTGTTACTTCGTTCACCATCCAAAGAGAAGATCCCAAGAAGTCTTGACATTTACCCGGTCAACGAAAAACAAGATTCACTTTCCACTGCCACATCAAGAACCCGGCATTAAACAAAGGGGAGATTTGAGTTTGAATATCTCCCCTCTCTTGTGAGAGGATTATTGATCCGCTGTAATTTTTTTTACTATCAAATAAAAAATTTACCCTTCGTTCTTCAATTTTCCTCACTAAACAAGAGATGGCGACTCCGTTGGGGACAACTTTCTCTACCGAGAGCAAGTTGTGGCGCAAGGTGACGTTACTTACATGAAAAAAATGGTCGAATCACTCATTATCGAGTTTGACCAGGCAAAGTATGAAGAGTTCCTCTCTTCCGGCTCAAAGAGTCTAAGAGCGTGCAGGCAGTACCGCAAGGTCTTTCGGGCACCTCTCTAGGTTACTCTGAGATCCCTTCAGATACGACTGACAAGAAGAGTGTCATGGCTAATCATATCACACGTACCACCCGCGTCAACGTCTCCTATGAGACCCACGAGGTTAGCGTTACGGATATTCAGCCCGTTTATTACCCGTCCTATTCCTTAGTTCCAGGTCACCGGGGGTTCCCAACAACCCGTACGGCGTAATCAGAACACTAAACGACGACAGAGACGACGTGCGTGTCAACTACAGACGCGAGAAGCTAAAACAATTACCTGTCCAGTAGAGACAGAACGCGAGGCTCAAGCCCGCTTCTCCTGAACCACGTCAGACGCGCGAAGTCCGCGTTTGGAGACCTAAACGTGAAGCCCACTAGGCCTGCGTTTCTGAAGCTCCACTTTCCAAGCGCGACATTCAACAGCGCGAGGTCCGTACCTCTTCTCAGAGTCACAAGGACTGCGTCTCCCCAATCAGACGCGGAATTGAGAAAATTCGCGCATTGATTAGTCTCTAAAACTGTATATTTTTACCACAACTTCACATTTATTTCATATAAAATTTTGCTAATAAAGCTTTGCTTCCTTGATTCTAGGTCCATGGTGTGCAATGAAGAAGAAGACCTTAAATTACCATTTAATTGGTGATTAAAAGCCTATTAAAGAAAGCCATTGACCTAGAGAGCTGATTCTGTGAAAACCAGGGGCTGCAAAGAAGAAACTGGGTATAGGGCCTGACAGGGGATAGACGGGACGCGCGCGGCTTGAAGCGCCGCGCGCGCGGCCCCAGTATGGCCGCGACCCAGCCGCGTTTGGGCCAGGGCCTGTCCCTGGCCCCCCTCTTCCCTGGTGGCTATAAATATCCCCCTGGGGTTTCAGAGCAAATATATGCAGAGTTTTAGGAGTAGTTTTCATTCCATGTTGTAGTTTAGGGTAGTTTAGCTTAGGTTAGTTCCTCTTCCTCTATTGTATTTTCCATTTGGTAGATCTTGTAATAGGGAGAGAAAGTGATACATGCTTGGAATGCAAGAGGTTTGTAATAGAAGGTGACAATCTATGAAAGGTGCTCTCTTTACCTCTCTATATTTTCTTCTCTTTAATCTCTTATATGTGTAGCTAACTTTTCTCTCATGATAACTAACTACTACCACTAACTTGCTAACTTTCTTTATGATAATCCACATGAATCTAATAGCCTCAGTTTGGCCTTGCTCTTGCAAGAGCCATTTATGGCTCATGATGATGGATCTAACATTCTAACTTCCTAAACCACTAACAAGCTAACATTACTTTACTCCATACTTACTTTTCTATAGTATTGATGGTTTAGTGTAGCTTGCACTTGTTTGAGAGTTGGGTTGTTATGGGTTACATATGGGTTATGCTTGCTTTGAATCGCTCTTGAACCAAGGACTAGTGATGACCAATGATACATGTGAGGTAACTATCACTAAGAGGTTAGCATGTTAGTGGAGTCATTAGTAGTTAGTGCCATGAGTTTTCTTTCTTTTTCACTTTGTTAGAAACATTTCAAAAATTACAAACATATTATTTTCTATGTTTTCCACTTCTTTGTGTTTCACTGTACTTCTCATTTCATTCTTTTCTTTCTTTTTCTTTCATTCTTAAAACTTTGAAGAATCTTTAACAAACACGTGAATCAACCGGTAAAGCTTCTATCACCTCTATCCTATGGATTCAACTCGTTTTAGCTCTATACTATAACGGAAGTATCGAGGAAGCCAAAGCACACACACTTAAATCTTCATTTCAAAACATACACTTTTTGTGCACGGTTTTCCCTCGATCAAATTTTGGCGCCGTTGCCCGGGATGGGAACAGTTTTGAATTCACAAGTTTGTTAACTTTTCTTCTTTATTTTTTTTGGTGTGCAGGTTAATTTTAGCATTGCAGAAGTCCATACTTGCACAAGTGTGATCGGGTAACTTCTTGTACATTCATATACTCAGTAAAATACAAAAATTGGATGCTTTAAACGGTTTAAACATTTGCATCTAGGCACGTGTCAATTTCATTCCAATACATGATTTGTTCTTATGTTGTTGTGATAGGAGGTGTACATATGGCATTGCATATAGTATAGGACAAAAACTTTAGTAATTTATCGCTTTTTGTGTTCATGCTTATCTATATTGCACACTTATACAAATTTAACTTAAGGGCAATACCCAATACAACATAAGGTGGGAAGTTATTACCCTTCCTTAGCCCAAAATCACTCCCCACTCACACAACCCAAGCCTAAAAAAATGCTAGATGTTGGCCCTGGGACATCTCAAACTCATTTAGGAGATTGACTTAAGGGGGAAATTATTAGAATTTGACTCTTGCTAAACGGTGTCTAAGGTTGGGGATTGAGAGGCGAAACCTCGAAGAATAGTGTTTGACATAATTAGGTCCGTTGCTCCGACACGGATAATCCCACTGATCTGCCCTACCTGGCCGATTAACTCGTGGTCAGCTTCCGACAATAGACCCCCCGTGGACAGTCTAACCAGTTAGGAGCGTCTAGGTCTAGTCAACCCTAGCATAGGTTTGTTTTCTTTTTCTTTTTCTTTGTTGT
>JAVJIF010026432.1:0-62628 GCA_038442645.1 Agave tequilana
GAGAGAGAGACCATCAATCCACCCCCATGCTTGGAAGCAGCACAGAAATTTGATCATTGATGCTTACACGAGAAGAAGTTACACGTCCGATCCTGAGTTTGTTGAATGGTTACAGTGAAGTCATCATCATAGTAATGTTGAGACTTCTGCTCTTGATTTCAGCAAAGAACCTTTTTAACAAAAGATTAACTACTTATTCAAACTGTTGGCTGCAAGTGTTATTATATCACAGTAAAAGTCTCTTTGCATCAGGTATTCATTTAATATATTCTCTCAGAAAAATAGAAGGACGGAAAGACTTATAATTTTTTTTATATATAATTTTTCAAATCATTAGCCACGTTCAATTTGTGAATTTTTTTTTTTATTTTTCTCTCTTTTTTTCTTTGTTTGGAATGAGGCCATCGTGGTTATTCTTACTTTTAGCCATCTCAGCCTGTTTGGTTAAGGGTGAAGTGAGGAAGTGAAGAAGTGAGGAAGTAGTAATAGTTCCCTTTAGAACTTGAGAATTGGTTAGTAAGTTTTTTGGTGTTTGGATGTTGTTAAGAAGTGTGGTTTGAAAAATGTTATGTCTTTTCCGGTGTTTGGATGGTAATGTGGAAGTGGAAGTGGAAAAGTTGACCACAAAGTTAACCGCAAAATAATATTAAAATAAAAATTAATTAAGAAAAATAAAAATTGGACTGTAATTAGAATGCAAGTGAGATTTACATGAGCAAAAAATTAACTATTTTGTGCTATAACTTATTACAATGAGATTTACATGACCACAAAATTAACTGTAGCACACTGGAAGTGAGGAAAACGTTGTGCAAAGGAGAAAAGAGAGAAGGAAAAGAACTTTTTCCATTTTCCTTTTCGGTGTTTGGATGAATAGCGGAAATGAGAAAAGACACTCCCCACTTCCTCACTTCCACCCAATTCCTTGAATCCAAACACCGAAAATGGGAAAAGTTTTTTCCCCCTTCCCTTTTGGGGCTGTTTGGATTTAAGGAATTGGGTGGAAGTGAGGAAGTGGGAAGTGTCTTTTCTCATTTCCGCTATTCATCCAAACACCAGAAAAGAAAATGGAAAAAGTTCTTTTCCTTCTCTCTTTTCTCCTTTACACACATTTTCCTCACTTCCAGAGTGCTACAGTTAATTTTGTGGTCAAGTAAATCTCATTTGTAATAAGTTGTAGCACAAAATAGTTAATTTTTGCTCATGTAATCTCACTTGCATTCTAATTACAGTCCAATTTTTATTTTTCTTAATTAATTTTTATTTTAATATTATTTTGCGGTCAACTTTGTAGTCAACTTTTTCACTTTCACTTCCACATTACCATCCAAACACCGGAAAAGACATAACATTTTCCAAACCACACTTCCCAACAACATCCAAACACCAAAAAACTTACTAACCAATTCCCAAGTTCCAAGGGAACTATTACCACTTCCTCACTTCTTCACTTCTTCACTTCCACCCTTAACCAAACAGGCCTACTGTAATCTCTCTCTTTGTATCGTGATTTTTCGCCTCTACGTGTTTTCCACATAAATTTTCTGGTATTTGCGTTGGCTCATTTTTCTCTTACAAATTGAGTGTAGATAAATTCTCTCGAGAATTTACCCATACAATGGACTACTTACTTTGGCTCCATGCGAGTATAGTAGTTTTTTTTTTCCTTTCTAATTTTAATGAATATGGGTCCTATGCAATTTGTTTGAGTGTTACCTTGTACACAAAGCAGCCACTTTACAACCTTGAGTGTGAGACAGAGAGGTTAACTCCACTCAAAGGGCCTGTTTGAATGAGGCCTCTCAAGAAAATCTATAATAGCAATAGTTGTGTCTGATTCGAACTTTTTAGTTTGATTGTATTAAAAAAAAATAAAAACAGTTTGTGAGGCTCAGCAAATCTTATGTGGCCTCTCACTCAATTTCGTCCCGTAGGAGGCCAGAAATCACCGAGAAATCTGACAACTGGTCAAGTTTGTGTGAAATTGTTGAGCGACAAGACAGTCACTCTCTGCAATTCAAAATTTCTTTGAGGGTCAAATACGTTCAAAGTAAAACTGTATATGGTTAGCCTACTAACATACACCACTCGAGGCTCATGATCTAAACAAGAAAAATTGGCTCCACAACTTCATAACCATCCCTTCTAGATAACTCAGAATGATCAAATATTCCCACGTTGATCCTCCCAACCCTCCAAACCGATCCTTTCTCTTGGCGATTAACCACTAAAATTATGTGTTTGTTAAGCACAATTATCTGTTATTATATAAATAACTAAATTGTGCAAAATGAGATTAAGGGAGGGGGGAGGACACAAAAAAAAGGAAAATGTTGGCACATTTAATTTGCGCCCCCCATTTAGGCCAGTCAGGTCCAGTCTCATGCCTAATCTCTTTTTCTCCCTCTTTCTCTGCAGGCCCAATCATTCAGCCCAATCTCTCTCTCTTCTCCCTCCCGCGTAGGGATGTCAAACAGCCCGCGCACGACCGGCCATAGGAGCAGGGCGAGCCGAGCTGCCCCGCCAGCCAAATAGTGTCGGCCTCGGCCCGGATTCCCTTTAGGGAATTCGTGTATGGCCCACAACCTGGTCGGCTTGGACCCGTACTGAACCAAACCCGTTTATTTATTAAAAAAATAAAAATAAAATCTAAAATTTTCTAAGTTCATGCTAAAAAATTTAAAAATTCTAAAAAAATCTAAAACAAATCTCAAAATTTTCTAAGTGAAAATTTTGACAAAGAAAATTACAAGTTATGAAATGAAAATGTATAATTTTTTTTAATTAATGATTCAATAAAATAGATAAAGGGATACAAAAACAATTAAAGTATAAATTATTTTTAAAAAATTTTATCATTCATAAATAAAAAATTACAAGTCTTCAAATATTTTATCATTCATAAATAAAAAAATTACAAAGTCTTTATCATCTTCTGGGAGTTTTTGATGAGATCGTTAAATGTTTTATTTTGACTTCTCTTTTTTGTATCCAGCCAATCATTACTGCATATGGTCATCTCAATTGCATTCGTGAAATACACCTAGAGGGGGCGAATAGGTGTTTTGCTAATCAAATGCAATTTTAAAACTACTTATGTTGAATTATGCAAACGGTCACTCAAAATAAGAATTGAAACTGAATTTCCCGTGAAGGGCTCTAAAACTTCTCCTCTTTAATTCCTCTAGATAATGAGTTGAGGTGCTCAATTGCTTCCTTATTGAGATGAGTATAGACTGGTAATGAAAATGATGGAATGAAAGCAATTATAGAATGCAAGATGAACAATTACACAAGTATAAAAAAATAAAAAATAATAGAGAGCATGACACAAGCAATTGCAAACACAAAAGAATTTGTTACGAGGTTCGAGTCACTGCTCTACGTCCCCGCCTTCACCACCATGAGGGATTTCACTATCCTAATCTTTCACAAAGGGACCTTACACAAAAAGAATTACAACTTGATTTACACAAGACCAGAGTACACAACTTCACCAACTCAGCCCTCTACGCAAGAGGTAGCACAAAGCCAATTGAGGTTACAAAGCACTTGGTGATCTAATAAGATCACAAACACTCTCTCTTACAACTTCCTATAGAGTAGAATATGAAGTGTTGCTCAAGAAGTTAAGTGAGAGATTAAATTCAGAGAGAATGAATAAAGAGTTTTAAAACTAAATGAAAATAGCTTTAAAAAAACTTGAAGATTAAAAGCTAGAAAAACTTCCCTCTTTAGAAAAAAAACTTGAAAACTTGAAAACTTGTGTGTTTTTCTCTTGTCTAAAATCAAAACCAATGACCCATATATAGACAATGAATAAATATCATTTATAAATCATACCAGGTCCTTTTGGGTGCGTTTAGACACTTGGAAACTAAAAATGCCCGTTGGAATCCACTAAAAACAAAACAGATTCAAAAACTAGCCGTTTGGCCATCTAGCAGCCTGTCGGTCGACTGGCCAGTCGACCGATCCAGAAAAGAGCCGTTGGCTCCGGTAGACCGGGCGATTGACCGCTCGGCAGTTCAAATTGGAAACTTAAACTATCGATCGACTGACTCTAATCGAGAGTTAGAGTCTCTCAGTCGGTCGACCGCAATTGTTAGCGGTCGACTGACAACGTGCACAAACGTGCACGCCCTTGGCTAAAGGCCCAGTCGACCGAGCGGTCGACCGTTTTAGCTTGAAATGGTCACTGGTCGACCGTTCGGTCGACTGTTCTGGCCTGAAATAGTTTCTGTATAGATTTTGAATTTTAAACAATTTTCAAAATATTTTGTATTAGTTTAAGGGTAATGTAGCAATGTATAGGTGATGAACTACATGTTCTAAATTTGTTATAAAATTTTGAAAAAATTATGAGATATGTATCGAAATCAAACATGCAAAATATCAATACTACCAAACTTGTATTTTTCGAAATCGTGTATTTTTTGTGTAACTTCTTGAGCATTACTACTATATTCTACACTTTAACAAACTAATATCTTACAAGTCTCTAGGTGACTACAAGATCTTTAACCGAGCTTCTCCATTGCGACGTTGAGTGCTTTGAGCTTTAATCCCGTATTTGAGTCTTCTTGAGTCTCCAACATCTTTCTTTAGGGGCTGTTTGGTTAGGGGTGAAAGTGAGGAAGTAAGAAAGCAGTAATAGTTCCTTTTGAGACTTGAGAATTGATTAGTAAGCTTTTTGGTGTTTGGATATTGTTGGGAAGTGTGATTTGAAAAATGTTATGTGTTTTCTAGTGTTTGGATGATAATGTAGAAGTGGAAGTCGAAAAGTTGACCGAAAAGTTGACCGCAAAATAATATTAAAATAAAAATTAATGAAGAAAAATAAAAATTAAATTGTAATTAGAATGCAAGTGAGATTTACATGGTCACAAAATTAATTGTTTTGAGGTACAACTTATTACAAATGAGATTTACATGACCACAAAATTAACTGTAACACCCTGGAAGTGAGGAAATAGTTGTGTAAAAGGAAAAGAGAAAAGGAAAAGAGTTTTTCTTATTTTCTTTTCCGGTATTTGGATAGATAGAGAAATGAGAAATGACACTTCCCCATTTCCTTATTTCTGCCTACTTCCTTGAAACCAAACAACCCCTTAGAGAAAGAAAACTTTTGAATCCTTAGAACCCTGAGATAAACTTAAACACTTGAACTTGATTAGTACAAATAACCACATATGTTTTGTTATCATCAAAATCATAAAGCCGGGGATTGTAACCTTGGGCCAATATCTCTCCCTTTTTGATGATGACGAAACATGTGAGTTATTTAAGATAAAAGATAGGAAAGAGCTTGAAAAGCTCCCCCTCAAGTTATGCTATCTATCAAGTATAAGAAACTATTATGACTTTAAATAGATTTGACAATATAATCAAGTCACACATATATGCATATATAAAGATGATACCAATATAGAATAAGATGCATATATAGCCTACCATCCTTCCATCCTCCTTCCTCCAACACCAATATATAAGCATGGAAAATAGAATGGATATAGAATATCAAAACAACTTAATAACTCAAATATCTCTCCCTATTGTTGTCATGCATCAAAAAGGGTAAAGACATCAACATAAAAGAGATATTAATTTGAAAAAAATTGAAAAATATTTTTAAAACTTATGAATCTATAATACAAACATTTAACTCACCACAAATAAATGAAAATCTATTATAATCTAGTGGTTTAGTAAAATGTCCGTAAGTTGAAAATTTGTGAAAACATAATCAATTCAATATCGCCTTTCTCATAGTGATCTCTGAGAAAGTGATATTGAATATCTATGTGCTTGATCTTGCTATGTTGATTTGCATTTTTGGTCATATGAATGGTGTATTATCACAAAATATTTTAATATAGTCATAATGCAAATCATAATCAAGGAGAGCATATTTCATCCATAGGACTTGTACACAACTAGTCCGGGCCGCAACATATACTCCGCCTCAGCAGTTAAGAGGGCTAACTAGATTTTGTTTCTTGGAAGACCATGAAACAAAGCAATTCTTAGAAATTGATAAGTACCACTAGTGCTCTACCTATCCACTCTACAACCGGTATAGTCGGCATCCGAATAACTCGCCATGAAAATTTGTCTGATTTTCGGATACCACAAGCCTATTCCAATAGTGCCCTTAAGATATCTAATAATGCGCTTTACCATAATTAAGTGAGGCTCTTTAGGACAATCTTGAAATCTAGCACATTGACGCACACTAAACATAATATCCGGCCTACTGCCGTCAAATAAAATAAACTACCAATCATACTTTTATAAAGTTTAATGTCACATTTATACCTTATTCGTCATTGTCAAGCTTAGTAGTAGTGGTCATGGGAGTCTTACTTAGTTTTGCATCTTCAAGTCCAAATCTCTTGATGAGTTCTCTTGTGTACTTGGCTTGATTTATGAAGATCTCATCACTACTTTACTTGATTTGGAGGCGAAGAAAGTAGTTTAGCTCTCCCATCATCGACATATCAAACTCGTTCTTCATGAGTGATTCAAATTCTATAAAAAGCTTTTCATTAGTAGATCCAAAAATAATATCATCAACATAAATTTGAACAATTAGGATATCACTATCTTTATGCTTTGTAAACAAAGTGGTGTCAACTTTACCTTTAACAAAATTGTTTGAAATTAGAAAAGTTGAAAGTCTTTCATACTCTTGGAGCTTGTTTTAAACTATATAAAGATTTATCAAGTTTGTACACAAAATCCGGAAATGTAGGATCAACAAACCTCAGAGGGTTGTTCAACATATACTTCCTCTTCTATAAAACCATTTTTTTCTTTTTCCATTCAAGATTTTTTCTAGAATTAGAAAAAAAATGCCTATAAAAAGGTAAATTTTTTTTGTAAATTTTATTTACATGACTTCGATATTCACATTCCCAAAATCTAATTTTACTTTAACTTGTTAAAGGTAAAAGTTACACAAAATTGGTAAAATTTTATCAGAAAAGTCACGTAATTGAGATTCACGTCGCAGGGTAAGAGAGCTGAGATTCAAGAGAGAGATATCAGAGAGAGAGAGAGAGAGAGAGAGAGAGAGGGAGGAGTTGGGTTTCTCTTTATATGACCTGAAACTTTTTCGGATTACTTAAATTGACCTGAATTTCATTTGAACCCCACAAAGATTTATGCAATTCTTTTGAGCCCTCTAAAGATTTAAGTCATGCCTAAAACTTTACTGTCGAGTTCAGATTTGTAATTGTGCGTGATACTAGGAAATTAAGGGCCATCTTTTCATATTTGTGGAGGTATATTATCAGTTTTACAATGTATAGTTATTTTTTGTATTATCTCAGACCCATTATAAAAAAATTTTCCAAAAAAAATTACAAATTTAAAATGAATTTTTTTTTTGGTACAATATTTATAGAATCACATGCAAATTTCACTGATCCAATTGTTAAATGTTGAGTAATTGAAAAGCATATTAAAAATCACTGGATAAATTAGAAGCGGGTATGAAAAGAATTATTCTCATTATATCCAAATTCCAAGTAAAAAACAAATAGGCCAGCTAAAATAAATTTGACCACAAATATACCAGAAGACAAGGTGCTATCTCCAAAAGAGCAGAGTAGAAGGTTTTATATGCAAAGGACCTCAGTCTCCTTCCAATCCGAAGCTCCAACAGTCCCAAGATTCTTTCCGCCAAATTCTCCCCAGTTCTCCCGCACTAACTCCCAAATCCAAAACCCTAACCCTGATACTCTCCAACTTCCACCGCCATTATCGCCTACGCAACGCATCTCTACTCTATCGGGATGACGATTGAGGAAAATATCGTAAGATCCCGCGAATCTCTGTTCTTTTCACCTAAAAATAACGGCATCTCTTTCACTGAGTCTCCAGTACTTTTGCTGATGGGTTGCATTATATAAGGACGGGTTTCTTGCTTCAGTATATACTCACTTGTGGTTTGGGTTGGATTTCTCAGTGAGACTCTGTAATTTTCCTCCTCTTGTTTGTGAAAAAGACTGATTTTTTTTTTGGCCTATGCTTAATTTGTGGTATTTAGCTTCTTTTGATGTTGGTCATTTGGGTTTGTTGTTCTCTTTGATCGGTTTTCTTGGTTTTCATTGTTATTGCTAAAGGTGTGTCATTTTGAGGTAATTTTGCTTGTTCTTAGATTGAAATTCGCAGCAATTCATTGGCTGTGGTGTGTTTGATGTAGAAAAGGAAGGGAGTAGGAAAAAAAAAAATCTTTGGTGGGTTTCTTTTATGGGTGGAATTTGAGTTCAAAAGACTCAGATTTTTCTTATTCTGCCTGAAATCTCTGTCTTGTATTTTTGAGTGAATTCAACAGTTAATGCTTTTCAGGTGTCTAATTGAATTAAAGTTTTGATATAAAGTTGTTTTCAATGCGTTTCTTTTGTGTTCTTTTTTTCCCCTTAAAGGTGAACCTTGTTTTCGTTGTTCACAAATTTACATCTGTTATAAACTTATGTGCAAAGTATCATTTTTTTTGTTCATTAACATTTTGAAATTTGTTCTTCCATCTTATTCTCTCAGATAAATCTGGTTTGGCTGCCATCAAATCTAAATCCATTTACGTGCTGCATTGCCTCTATTAATGAAGGAGGAGGAAATGATGTCCAGCTTGTTGGTTGGATTTCTTCTCGTAGTATCTACGCTCATTTCTTGTGTCTCTGCAAAGGAATGCTCCAACACTGTAACTCAGAGTTCTCACACAATCCGAGCTCAGCTCATGTCCTCGAAAAATGAAACTTGGAAGGAGGAGATTGTTTCCCATTATCACTTGACGCCCACGGATGAGTCTGTATGGATGGATATGCGCCCACGAAAGCTTCTGAACAAGAAAGCTTCACGTGAGGATTTTGATTGGGCAATGCTTTATCGAACCATGAAGGGCTTGGATGGGATCAACGCACAAATGCATGTGATCAACGCTAAAATGCAGGGAGCTAATTTTCTTAGGGGAGTTTCTCTTCATGATGTTCGTTTGGATCCAGACTCTATATATGGGATAGCTCAGCAGACAAATCTGGAGTACTTGTTGATTTTGGATGTGGATCAACTGGTTTGGAGCTTTCGTAAGCAGGCTGGTCTACCAACTCAAGGGAATCCATATGGAGGCTGGGAGGCACCAGATCAAGAGCTTCGGGGTCATTTCGTGGGTTAGTACATCTGTTTCATTTTTTTGGAGCGGGTCTAGTAATATGCTGATATTGAATAGTTATGCCTTCAATTGTAGTTATACATTACTTGTTGTAGCTTTACTTTGCTCTCAAGTTTCTCATATTTAATTCTTAAGCATTTCTTCTTTGCATAAAAGAATGAGCTAGTTATGGTTTGAGGTGCCTGATTGAGTTATTGTTCTTACCCAGTGCTTGTTTGCTATTATTGACATGAAAATACATGCTAAATATTTCTCCTTTACATGAAGGAAAGTTAGCCAGTTATTATTCTTAATTTAAAAGAATTATAGTCATATTACTGATGCCTGGTCCAATTTATTACTACCACAGTGTGATTTGCATGTCATAATGTCATATGCTTTTAGTTTAATTACTGCATTTTTTTTATACTGTTATATTATACTTCTCCAATATTCTCAGAGTTCAAGGGAACTTTGCTCTAATCATGTTACCATGCATGCATCAAAAGAGTTGGAGGTAGAAAAATGAATACTTTAGTTTGTGCAAACACCTTCTGTTTATTCCAACTTCTGTGTTTGGCTAGGCATTGCAATTTTGGTGTTTATGGAATGTGATAACCTTTCATACTTGAACTAACTTTAATGTCTGATATCCCATGCCTTAATTTTTTTCGTTTAATTTAGTAAATAAAAAAACTTCTTATTTACCAGATTAATTATGCAATAATTCAAGATTAATTCCCCTTTTGCTAAGTTCAACTTAATGAAATGGCACATGATGGTCTCAAAATCTTGTTTGACAGTTGCCAAAAAAAGAATTGCAATCAAAAGTTATTTTGATACACATAATGATTAATTTTTGTGAAGATACTATGGATTCCAAAAGCTTGCGAACATCAGTTCTGATAAATGCCATTCTATGTTGTTCTTTTCCCCCTCTCCACCAATAATAACCCTACCCCCGACCCCCAACCCCACAAGCCTTCATCCCACACTAACCACAGGCTCACAAACACACAGAATCATTATGGATTCACATACATGTGACAGCTTCTGGTAAATCACATTGTGTTCCTTCTCTCTGAACACATAGATTAAGGGATTCTATGCAGTGATGATCTGCCATCAAAGGTCCAAGCTGAACCGGTTTACCTAAGCTAACACTTGACACTTAGTTTCTTCCCGGTTATGTAAGTTGTGCATATCATAGACTCATAGTGCTGTTTTGTTATAGTTATTAGATTCAAGGTTCTAAATATCAGCTGATATATCGGTTTTGGGCCCATATAGATACGATATGATGAAAAAATTCGGTCACATTTGGTTTGAGCAAATATTTGCCGATATATCGGGCGATACATATCAACACGATATTGGCTGATACTGCACCTTTTGTTTTCTTGGGTTATCTTCCTTAACGAATGGGGTTTGGGCCTAATCTTTGAGCCCAAACCAGATCTCTTATTTCTCCACAAGAGGCAATAAACCCTGAGGCAATTAAACCTTATGTTTTTTATTGTGTTATATTATGCTATTATTAGGAGCTTGAGACTTGAGAATATTTATTAAATATTTATAGTTTATGATGTTCTTTAATTTTTTTTTTTGTTCATGCATGTTTATCACTTTGTCTATATTGTTAAGGGTAGGTTGAGAATTAGATAATATTTTGTTTTGTTTATATATTAACTTATGTGTTTTTTAAAATTCTTATGCATATCTATTACTTTTTACAATAAAGTCTCTTCCTCATAGGTTTAAACTTATTATCATTAAGTAAGGATTATTTGCTTTCATGCACATGCCATGTTCCTGTTACTTTGAGGGATGGTACTTGAACTCTCACATGTATCCTTGCCTTTTCACAACTTTAAACTGTAGGACTTAAAGGAATAAAGTTCAAAAAAAGTGGGATAGAGGTAAGTTTCTAACATTATTATAATGACAGCCACACACTTGGGCTTTGGTATTAATAGTTAGATATAATTGTTTATTCCTCTAATATGTTCAATATTTGAATTTTCATAATGAAATGGCTAATCGACTTGCCGAAGGCCCGAAATGTAGATTCATCTATTTCCTCTTAAAAAGGGCCAGAGTGTCCTCCGTAGTTAAGGCATTATATATACTTTTATTCAATTTGATTTTATTTGCTAGCTTCTAGTTCTACCCCCTTCGCCAGTCTTTATGGTTCTTATGGTGGTTTCTGCTTGTCAACATCTTTACTGTCAATGAAAATTGGAGGCTTATGTTTCAAGCACTTTGTTTTGACATCCCAGATACACTTAGTGTTGGAGGATGAAATTTAGATTTGTCTTTTACTGTATCTTTAGCGTAATTTCTGACTTTATTTCTCTTTTTTATGGTTTCCTGTAATATGTGGTTAAATGTCAATACATTTTCATCTTTGAACCTTAACTAGTTAGTAGCAGCTTACTTGGTCCAGCTTGTTCATGTGACTTGCGCCGCCATGAATTTATGTTCTTCCTATTTGTCGGGAATGTCTCTTGCCATTACATTTATTTGGTGTAATGATAAACTATGGGGTCAACATCCATAATTGTTAAACAAGGTTCGACTGGTGAGCTTGTTTCAAGGATATCAGGACAGAAATTAAGGTTATGTGCAATAGGTTATACTACCTATCTCATGTTGTAAATTCTAGGAATAAGACGTATTTCATGTGGATAAGCAAAAAGGTACTTCCTGTACAGTAGTAGAAGTAGCTATAGTAGTAAAAAAAATAATATATTTTTGGACATAAATAAATTCAGGCCAAGTTTTAAAGACTTGAATAAGAGGAGAACTATGAATCTAGGCAGTCGAGATGTTACTTCTGCCAGAGGGCAGATCAATTGAGTTTTAAATACAGAGGCCATTTCGCAACAAGTAATGATGCAACGTGCAAAATAATGGAAGGATGCCATGAGACAACAAGCTATCAAAGTTTGACCTGTGGGAGAGGTGGATGAGATTGCACTTCTGCGTGGGGCCATTTTTATCTACATACTAATTTTCCTACAAAATTATATGGCTTTGCCGTGTTTGGCCATTTTTCAGTCAGCAGCTGCAATATTTTCCAGAGATCCACTAGGGCTGGTGGACTGCGTGATGGGATGATATGAAGTATTCCCTAAGTATCAATGTACAATGGGTGGTGCCAAAAGTGTACTTGTTTTCTATTTGCAGCTACTTATACGCTTACAGTTGTCAGAATTTTGAAGATCATTGGCTCGAGTTAGGTGTTATTTTCAATTATTTACCAAGTTTTAATTATGGTAGAAGTATTATGGAAACTGTTAGTCATATGTGAGTATTATGTGAAAGATCATAAACCATTTAACTATTAT
Organism: Agave tequilana; assembly: GCA_038442645.1. Taxonomy (NCBI): domain Eukaryota; kingdom Viridiplantae; phylum Streptophyta; class Magnoliopsida; order Asparagales; family Asparagaceae; genus Agave; species Agave tequilana. The sequence goes on from JAVJIF010026432.1 coordinate 12,505, forward strand.
GTTACGTCTGTTTCTTTATTAATAATTTTTGTTAATAATTTGCCTGGCACGTGGTCCTTTTCTTGCATCTTCAAGACTTTTTAGAAATTAAATAAGCTTTTAATTTGTTCAAAATGTCAAATTTGTGAGTTAGCTCTATTCTTTTCTAACTTTTGACACCTTATGTCTAACTTTTCCTCCTTCAATTTCTGCAGGACATTATATGAGTGCCTCCGCTCTGATGTGGGCTAGTACGCACAATGACACTCTCCGTGAGAAAATGTCATCAGTGGTGAATGCACTTGATGCCTGTCAAAAGAAAATAGGCACTGGCTATCTCTCAGCTTTTCCAACTGAATTTTTTGAACGCTATGAGGCCCTAAAATATGTTTGGGCACCTTATTACACCATCCACAAGGTAGACATTTGTGGTGGATGCATTCATTGATAATTTTGTGATCATTTTTTGCCCCATTTATTTTTTCTTTTTTACTTTCCCTTTCTTTTTTAAATTTCAATATTGGTCTGTTTCATTTGATTTATCACTAATATCTTTATAATTATTTTCATTAACATCATTATCATCATCATCCACGTATTTTCTTTTCAAACTATTGTTGTTTATGAAGCAAAACTCAACTTGCAAATGAAGGATAAATTTGTTGTTAAGCTCACAATAACCCTGCTAAGTTGGTGCCAAATTCCTGGCCAATGTGTGAGAGCGGGGCTTTGACATAAATATCTAGTTGTCAGGAAGGAACCTATCTTATTGGTCACACAATTATTGTCCCTTCAAAATTTTCCTAGACCGAGAGTTGGGGGAAATCATGTGATTTATTTATACATAATTTCATTCATCTGTGCTGCACAATATAAGCCAAACAAAGCATATCAGAAAACTTACCTTGTATTTCATTGATATTACTCTGAAGAGATTAATGACGCTTCATTAACAGATAATGGCGGGTCTACTTGATCATTACTCATTGGCTGGTAATTCTCGAGCCTTAAAAATGGTTGTTTGGATGGCTGAATACTTTGGGAATCGTGTGAAAAATGTCATTCAGAAGTATAGTATTGAGAGACATTGGACATCTCTCAATGAAGAAACAGGAGGCATGAATGATGTTCTCTATAGGCTATACAGCGTAACGGTAAGTTCCTTTCATGTCAGTACCATACATTTTCTTTATACATTTTCTTTTTGTGTCAATGTTGCACCATTCATCCAGTGGGTTGACGCGCTAGTTCTCGTCCACTGTGGGGGCAATTGAACAGATATGAAAATAAACTATATGATAAAATATATTCAATCATCTTTGGTTTCATAGTGTTGTAGCAATTGTATAATGATAGAAGACTCTTAATCCAGAAAGGAAGCAAAACAGAACAAATTTCTGAAGCTTATCTTGAGAAGCAAGTCTGAAACTATGGCAGAGCATGTAGGTGTATAGCACTCTTTACTAGTCTATTACTTTCCTAATAAAATAAAAGCTCAAACATATTTTTAAAGAATAAGCTCTACATCATTTTATCAATAAAGACATCTCATTAATTTGGGGTACTTGTTAACAGCTGTTTCAGCTCTAACATTTTATGGCATCTGTGCTTGCATTAAGGTTTTTACTAGTTAAAAGTGGGCTAGTGAACTGAGAAGTCCTAGAGGCCAGTTTACCCATCGAGATGTCTGTATATGTATAAATAGAGGTTCCACAAACTTGAAAATGATGTGACACACATAAGCACATCTAGTAATTTATAATAACATCAAGGACTCTGGGTATATATTGGAATCCTTTTATTTTTTTTTCTTTTCTACAAATGCCGTCATGTCCAAAAATATATTAAATAATTGTCATGGGCTGACTCAATAATATATTGAGTTCCCTAGATATACTGCAGCTGTCTATTAAAGTTTTCCCTGTGATATATGCCTTTCTTTTCATAGTTATTGATGAGAAGCTGGTCATTTACACTGGCTGGACGCTAAAGATTTGCAAACATGCTAGAAGACAAAATTGAAAACCATTGGTAAAATAGTTTTGAAATTTTTACTGAATTTTATTGTTATTGTTGTCGGTTTTATTATCTTTAATTAGACTCTAGGTAAAATCTCCATGGCAATAAATTAAATTAGATATCTGATTTTAGGACCAGTACTGTTTTGAATGTGAAAAGTATTGTCTTGCTCCAAAAGCACTATTGGCTGTATTTTCGAATTCTCTTACTCCAAAAATACTACTGGTTACAGCTTTGCTTGTTTGGAAATTGTGGTGAGGTAACTAATCATTGCATTGCCTTTCACTGATATACTGCTTATTTTAAGTATGCCATTAACTTGATTTGTCATGACCCTGTTCTCTTGCTGGTTTGTTAGTCTTCTTTGATTTCTGAAGCTGATAGCAACCAGAATCAATGAGCTGTTTTCTGTTGAATTGATGCAGGGTGATCAGAGGCATTTGACTTTGGCTCATCTTTTCGACAAGCCATGCTTTCTAGGTTTGCTTGCAGTGCAGGTCTGGTCAATTTTCTTTTTCAGTCATTAGCTTTTGCTATTATATTTGCTGCTTTACATGAAAAGGTGTGACTCACAAGTTAGAAAATTTTTGTTGACAGTTATTGACTTTATGCAACTCCCTACTGATTGTTTCTAATTATTGACTCTTACAACTTTGACCATGAGCAACCTGCAGAGGGGGTAGAGATGCAAGGGCAGTTGGCATGTCTATGGACCTGCCTTACTGTCTGTATGGCTTTAAAAAATGCAACCTGGACAGAACACTCAAGATTCTCATATGATTGAATAGAGCATTAGTTGGAATTTAAGGGTCAACCAAAGAATTCAATTGATCAAAAGGGCGTGAAGGGTTTTGGTTAAGAGCCTCCTTTTGGATGCAGGGAAATCCTTGGCTGAGTCTGGAAGGCACCCAGATCACGAATTATGGGAGTGTGGACCATGAAGTGCTATATTAAGTCTTTGGAAACTGACTCTACTCATTTTTGTCTTACATCTTATAAGCCAAAGAACCACAAGAACAACAGCAAAACCTTTCATCCCGATTTGTTGGGTTTGGCTACATGAATTCTTTTCTTCCAGTCCTCTCTGTTAATGGCATATCCTTGGTTCGAACTTAGAAGCATTATCATATCCTTCTTAATTGTCTTTATCCAAGTTCATTTAGGCTTCTCTCTAGTCCTCATTGCTCCATTAAGCCAAATAACCTAATATCTGCTTAATTAACCAAAGAACCAAATGCCTTAATGTGCTATCTAGCTGGTCAATCTCGGTGATCTTATCTGGCAGTGATCTGGAGGTGGACAACCACAGTCCAGATCTTACCAGCACTTAAGACAATTAAACCTGACACCTTTCCTGCCCACCTTTCCTGCCCACAGTCAAATAACAATTGCTGATCCAACATAGAAAAGCTTGTGTTTCTTCTGAAGTTATGTCATATGCATATATGCTAAAACAGTACTGTGGGCAGGAAAGGTGTCAGGTTTAACTTAAAATTTACAGTCAAGCCTGCAATACATACACGCATCCATACTTGCATAAATAACAAAATGCAACTTCAACATAACCAATATATAATGCTATCTAGTAGGTAAGGCACATAGTATTTAAAGCATATGATAATATTAGCTGTACAATATTATTCGTCTTGCCTTTTCCAGTGACTGACATGACAGAAATTGCTTCTAATTTTTGCTTGTGTTTTGTTACAGTCTGATAGTCTTTCTGGTTTTCATGCCAACACACATATCCCAATTGTTATTGGAGCACAGATGGGTTATGAGATCACTGGTGATCCACTTTACAAGGTAATATGCATCAATGACATCTATTTATGTACTTAATTGCTTGCACTGTAATTATGTTAATTTAGAATTGGAGAGCAACTAGAGATGATGGTTCTTGTGGGATTTGAAAGCCTTTCGCTTAAGGTATCAACTGGCAGAAAGTATCTTCCAAACTCTACTCCTTTTTAACCAACAGCTGGGTGGTTGTTGTAACCAATAACAATGTGCCTAGTGCTTAAACTTTTTGATAGATTGATTTGACTTAGTATCTCTTAAACCAAGTACGGCTTTGTCCTGTCTTCTGTATGAACGTACAGCACTTATTAAGTGGCAAGAGTATCTGTATGCTCCTCAATTGTTCATTTACATCACTCCTTTTTCTTTAATTTTTGTTCCTCCCTGCCCACAGTGCCTTCCTCTGCTATGATCCTGAACTTTGAATGATCTGTTTCCCTTTCCTCCTTTCTTGAGAAAGAAAAGAATTCATGGGGTCGAATTATTCCTTTTGGATTGTTTAACTTAATTGATGAGTTTGCTTTCAGCCTGCTCCAACTTAATCCATTACATACAGTTATTCTCATTTATCTTGCTGAATAAGGCTCTGAAATGTAAATCTAGAATTATGTTCTGCCAATGGTATCCAACTATATTCTTTTCTAATGATTTTATCTTTATGAAACATGCCTGGCTTACTTTGAATGTAAAATTTACATTTTCTTATTCATTACTTAGAGACATTAGATAACACAATGAAATAAATTTTCAGCGTTGCCCATTACTGCAGATTGTCTAAAAGAACTGCCAACAACTTCGCTGCTTGTATGTTCTATTGATCCATAAATGGGACCCACAATATGAAACTTTCTATGTTTCCTCCTGTACTTCTGAAATCTAGTTGAAATTGTAGAAAGTCACAAATACTTCATATTATTTGAAATATTTAATAAATTAGCTTCTCAAATTTATTAACATGCTTGCTTCATTTGACAGGATATAGGTACATTTTTTATGGATATTGTTAATTCTTCTCACACTTACGCAACAGGTGGAACTTCTGTCTCAGAGCATTGGTAAAGAAAAGAACGCACTGTCAACTGTTTTATTTAAAAGTTTTAGGAATAGATTTCGAAGACAGTATCTCGTTGTTCAGAGCTGTTGGCTTGTTCTTTTCTACGCTAGTGGCTTCATTACTTCTATGTGCATTTACTTAATCAATGTGCAGGTCGGATCCAAAGCGTTTAGCAGACTCTTTAACGACAGAGGACGAAGAATCCTGCACTACTTATAACATGCTTAAGGTTTGTCATCCCTGCTTTCGTTCAAGATGTAAGAACTTAGAACTTGGTATGTGAATAGTAAATGTTTTGCTTGTAAACTTTACTATTTTATGGAGAGGTAGACCATAGACTTGCAGATAGTTTAATTGATAACAAGAATTTTAACTGATAGATAACATGAACAGTAGATATTTCCAACTCATCTCCTCAGCGTGTCTGATTATACAGTGTATGCCTTTCTAATTAAAATATTCTTTTATCCCTAATCTGTGCAGATTTCTCGTAACTTATTTAGATGGACTAAAGAAATGGCTTATGCTGATTATTATGAGAGAGCCCTCACAAATGGTGTGTTAAGCATACAGAGAGGAAGGGAGCCTGGAGTGATGATTTATATGCTTCCACAGGGGCCTGGACAGTCAAAGGCACGGAGCAGTCATGGATGGGGAAATCCGTTTAATGTTTTTTGGTGTTGTTATGGGACAGGTAGTTTATTTAATTATAACCTTCTGCATTTTTTTTTTAAATTTTTTTTATTTCCTAACAAATCTTCCTTACCTAATCCTTTTCGGCTCTGTTTCATAGTAATATTATTAAAACAGGATTAGTACCTCTGATCATATAGTGTCCGTTTGGATTTACTTGCGATATGCAAATTATGTGATGCAGCCTTGGCTGATATCAAAGAACTTGCGCTGTTTTTTGCATAAAAAGGTTAAGGCATAATCAACATTGCTATCAGTGTTGCAATTGCTTTTCAAACTTTCTTAATTGCTAATAGTCATAGGTTAATGCGACGACTTGAAAAATTAGGATATGTCACGATGGGAATAGACCAATTAATAAATCTTACTTAAACTTATATTAATTTACTTATTTTTATGTATAATATGAAGAAAAGAGCTAGACTGAAAAAGAATGCAATTTAAATTACCGGATTAAAACAAAAAATGCATTAACACCGCATATCCATATTCCAGAAAATGTCACAAAATTAGAGCGTCAAATTTTACCCACAGGGACATCATTTTCATCATTCATATGGATTGGAATATGAGAAGACCTCATTTAGCAATCCCTAATGCAGTGTCGCTCGAACAATTCTTGTCAACCTCATTGTTAAAAATCTATTGTTTTCATAGTCTACATTCCTGGTACATCCAGGGTATGCTCTAAATTATAGGATGAGTCAAAAGCTGTATCTTGTATATATCACTTAAAAGCTAACACCTCTTATATATCTAGTATATACCTCCTCTTCTTTCTCACCCTGAAAAACCTCATTACCCTAAAAAAATTGACTTTAGGCGCAGGAGAAGGATCGTATAAGCTGTAGCTAACATTTTTTTTAAGGTTATAAGCTTATCATATTATAAAATTTACAATTGCTAGTGTGAGGGATATACATACAAGAATCACAGTTTTAGGCTACGTTGAAAATTCTTGGCTTTTGTTGGATGAAGATTTAGATTTCATAATGTGTTTGTGCGAGTTCAGTTATTTTTCTTGATGGCAGTTTTGATATAATACACAAAAGTTATCTTGATTATGATATTTTAGACTTCCACTGATGCAGCAAGTTGTCGGTATTTTATTTGTTTGCAGGTACTGAATCATTCTCCAAGTTGGGAGATTCTATTTATTTCGAGGAGATGGGAAGTACCCCGGGTCTTTACATCATTCAGTTCATACCGAGTTCTTTTAGTTGGAAATCTGGAGGGATAACAATATATCAGAAAATAAAACCTATTAATTCATGGGAACCTTATCTTCATTTCTCATTGACAATTCATTCACACAAGGTATGCTCCCCATGTTTTGTAAGTAATCATATGATGTGCTTTCCCCCCCGCCATCTTGTGAGATACTTTCTAAAATCTAAATCGACTTTTTCCTACATCACATATAACCAAATGCATGTTAGATTTTCTTCTTTTGCTGTTTTGTTTTGAATAACATATTTATTGCAAAATGGAGGTGACAACTGTATCTCTAATTTTCGCCCCCTTATACAGTCTACTGCTAAATCTTCAACCCTGAACCTGCGAATACCATTCTGGACATCTTTAAATGGTGGAAAAGCAGCACTTAATGATCAAGATCTGTCTCTACCATCTCCTGGTACTTTTGTTCTCCTTTTTCCTGTTAATGTGTTAGATTCCTAGTCTTTGCAAACCCAAGATTATTATGAACAGATGAGAAAATTCGAAGGAAAAAAAATATATGTGCATGCTTATTCTGTATTGTTCTCAACAGATAATATGGTTTTTTGGTGGTACCTTTGAGACTGCAAAGAAAAGAATCATGCAAAAAAAGCTAATTCAGTTTCTCTTCATAACTGAATATAATTTTTTTTGCATCCTTTTTTAAGACACTTGACCTTATTAAAAAGTAGTATATTATAGTCCTTTCAACACCTTTTATATTTTTGGAGGAAGGTAGGAATCAAGATGACCCCCAGCCCAAATTGGATTAAATCTTAAAAGTGTCTCAAACAATACTACATTGCTGGTACTAACTGCAAATAAAGACAACAAAATGCCAGAGGTACCAATATACAAAGCACCTGGCACCTGGCATCAACATCTCCAGAAGCAATACCATCAAATAGGTCATGATATTGAAGCACCACGTAGAGCATCCTAACTCGGCTGACATGTTCATAGAGAAAAAGTAGGAAAGGATCTGGACCATTTGGAAGAGAGAATTTAGATTGATTAAGAGATATTCCCGTCTTTCCCCAGCTTACACTTGATTGGTACGTGTGAAAAACTGAAGGTGGCGCCACCCCCGTGCCGCTGAAGGGAAAGAAAGGGGCGACGATGATGAGGGTGGCGGGGCGGTGGGAGGAGGGGAAATTTTGTTGAATTTAGGGTTGGGAAAGGAAATGATTTGTAAAGAAACCCTTAAAGACATATTATTTAACATGGAGGATTTATGTGCAAAATTTTTTTATTTTCAAAAGAAAATTATTTAATAAAAGGACATTTAAGACGTTAGGTAGTTTTTAACAAAGGGTAAATTACAAGAAACCCCCTCCATATATATATATCCCGATTTTGAATTTACCCCCAAACTAAAAAAACTCAATAAGTAATCCCTTGAACTATTCAAAACTCATTTTATTCTTCAATATCGATTGTTGATAAAGGTAATTGTTTTAAAAAGTTAATATAACTAAGCAAATGTGGAATATCACAACAATAATGTCATATGACCATCAAAAGATCACAATGATTGTTATTTAACAGAATAATGTGGGGTTGCATGTTTCCCCAATATTACACCATTTTGATGTTGAAAAGGCTTTAGGTGGCAATGGTGGTTGATGGTAAGTTTACCTTACCAACCTCATGTTGATGTATTTTTTTCTTACACCATCTCATTGTTGTATTTTCTAAATATGCCTCTTATATTATTATATAAATGTATATTCATTTCTAGCGGGTTAGTTAAGGAATTTAATGCAATATTAAGTGAAGTTCTTGGTTTACAAATTTCTGTATACGGAAAAGTAAATTTATTCACATTGTTAAAATTTAAATATATTACCCTCAACCGGAGTTTTGGTGTAGCAAAAGGAATTTTAAAATGGTATTTGACTAACTTAGATCCAGTTCTCACCGAGCGCACATTTAAAAGTGGATTAAAAATGTTTGCGCAAAAAGCCTAAGTTTCAGTTGATGAAAAATGGCGCTCGACCTGCAGAACCGTGTCCGAATATAAATATACTACCCTTCAATCCTCACCGCAAGTTCGGAGCTTTTATGTAGTGGAATCGATTTTAATAGGCATGTTTTGGTTGCTTGGTATGATTCAGCTTTTAGTTAATAATGCTTTCAGGTGAAAATTAGAAAAAATGGCAGTATTCTATCATTTGTGACTTAGTAGATATTCATGACTTAATAGATTATATTAGTAATTTTCAGCCAGCAATATAAGCAGATATTATGGTAGTTTTACACTATCTGTGGTAGTTTTCTTTATCATTTCTATCAACCTCTCACTTCCATCAAGGCTCAGCATGTCACCATCATCATCATTACTTAAACCTTCCCTCACCATGGAAGCTGTTGAGACTCTTGAGAGCAACACTGTCAGGAAGTCCCGGAAGAGTTGCCCAAGTTGTTTCGACCAGTTTGGCAGTCACCAGCATCAATGAATTGGTCCCAACTTCCTCACAGAGGAATACATAGTAGAGACATGACTGTACCTGAACTGAATAGGCTAATTGGCAAGTATGGAGTTTATCAAAACTGAAAATATATATAATATTCAATGGGGTTCCATTTTCTACTTCTATTGTATTGTCCCGTGTTACTGATATATTATATTTTTGTGAATGTCTTGTCATTTGGCTCTTTGGCTTCTATTATGACCTGGAGAGAAATGGGATTCCTATAGCACATTCAATTTCACAAATTCTCCTCTGGATTCTTCCTAGTCTAGGAGAATTTTCGGCATGTTGTTCCGAAGTGCATGAGCTTAAAGTGCATTACCAATGAGGTGGTTTTTACCTGCCAACTGACTTACTTGGTGTTGTGGAAAGCCTATCTTGTCTACAGTTAGGGGTCGCAAATGGGACGACCCAAAAATTTCAGGTATGGGTCAAGCCTTGATCGGGTTTGGGTCATATTCTTGTTGACCCGCCTGAGCCAATTATTAATCGGAATGGGTTAGGGTTTGATTCCTTGATCTGAATTGACCCTAATATATATTTATATTTTATATTTATATACCATTTGAGAATATGATAGGCTTGGTATAATGGTTAGTACCTTTCCGTATGTTGGAGGTATCAGCAGTTTCAAATCCCTAGTTATGTAACATTTTAAAACTCTTTTGAACAAGTACTTTTATATATTACAAAAAGTATAGTTGATGCCACTTATTAACTATATAATAGGTCACATGGATTGAGTGGTTACAAGGTTGCGATGTCATTGGTTCAATTCTTGCTTCCATTATATTATATAGATTTATTTTTCTTAAACTGAATAACTATGGAAAATGGGTTATTCTGGTTCGTTCAGGTAAAACCTATCACCCGCCTTGTTGAATTAGGGTTTACATGTGTGATCCGATCAATGATCAGGTCGGGTTCTGGTCTAGTGTATTTGGGTTGGGTAAAAACTGACCCGATCTGATTGCCACCCCTATCTATAGCTTTCTTGGCAAGAAATTTTCACCAAGAGAAGTTTTTTCCGGTTGATGGTCCTTTCAGAAAATTTCATCGATTATTGTGTAGAACCTTCTTAATGTGGGGTTGCATGTTTCCCCAATATTACACCATTTAGGCTTTAGGTGGCAATGGTGGTGATGGTAAGTTTACCTTACCAACCTCTTGTTGATGTATTTTTTCTTACACCATCTCATTGTTGTATTTTCTAATATGCCTCTTATATTATTATATAAATGTATATTCATGTCTAGCGGGTTAGTTAAGGAATTTAGTGCAATATTAAGTGAAGTTCTTGGTTTACAAATTTCTGTATACGGAAAAGTAAATGGGTCAATATTTGATGCCCTAATATTCCATGGTTATGAACATGCTCCTCAATGAACCCCAGCCCGAGTCTCTACGTATCTGGTTTTTGTTATTAATAATTATACTTATTTGCTGCATGTCTGAGTTTGGTGTTCATTTGCAGGGAGTTTCCTCTCGGTCACTAGAAGATGGACTTCAAAAGACTCCTTGGTCCTTCAATTGCCGATTAGTTTGAGAACAGAGGCTATAAAAGGTGTGTTTCTTTGTACCTATGCGAAGACCAATTCTAGTGTTTGGAAGCATGCAGTTATAAATACTACGTCAAGGATTTGAATGTCGCTATTCTTTTTTCTCCCTTCTCTTTTAAACTTAAGCCAAAACACACTGGAGCAACATGGTAAAATCTTGTGAGTTGTTTGTTCATGAAAATCCGTGTGTTTTTCTATGCCTCTGGACTTCTGAACCTTATCTTGGCTCGTTTGACTTGTTTATCTACCCATTATTAAGACTGAAGAGGGACCGTGAAATGACAAATTGGTGCATTTCCATGCTTAAAACCTAAAAGAATCACAAGTTGTAAGTTGAATAAAATTGAATTTGAGAATTGATATTTTGTTTTATTCTCTTGTTTTCCCCCCTTCTGCAGACGAACGACCGCAATATGCATCCATCCAAGCAATTTTCTTCGGCCCCTACCTTCTCGCAGGCCTAACAAGCAGTGATTGGGACATCAATGCCATCAACTCCACCTCCATGAAAGACTGGATTGCTCCCATCCCGGCCTCCAGTAGATCTCAACTAGTATCTCTATCACAGCAATCCAACAACAATACCATTTTCCTCTCCAACGCGGACTTCAATCTGACAATGGATCAGCAACAACCCAAACCTGGCACGGATGAGGCTGTTCACGCCACGTTCAGGCTCGTCCGGCAGGACCCATCACGCTTAAACACCAGACACCAAAACCACTCCATTGGACAGTATGTGATGCTCGAGCCATTTGGGCTTCCAGGGATGGTCGTCACGCACCAAGGACCAAACAACTATTTCAATATCTCAGCTGCTCCTGCGGGGGTAAAATCTGTCTTCAAAGTGGTTCCAGGTCTGGACGGGAATAAAAACTCGGTGTCTTTCGAGTCCAGGGATAGTCAAGGCTGCTTCATTCACTCTCAGAGCGCAGATGTTATGTTAATGTGCAAAAACAACGGCGGAGCAGAATTCGATAGGAGGGTGAGCTTTACGATGAGCGGAGGGCTGCGAGAGTATCATCCGGTGAGCTTTGCGGCGAAGGGAGTGAGGAGGAACTTTCTGTTGGAGCCATTGCTGAGCTTGAGGGATGAGTCTTATACTCTCTACTTTAATATTGGAACATGAGTTGGCAGGAGAAACTGGAGTCAGATGCTGCTGCTTGTTTAAAATGTTTCACATGAACTGTAGGTCCAAATTTATTTGTGTGATATGAAAATAATTAGTCGTCAGGAATAAAATGATATAGCTTAATTGATAAGCATATATATGTTTTATTGAAGTTAATTTTCTTTTGAAATTCTACTTCCCATTCTCTGGTATCATGATCGTGATTTTGGAGAACTTGACACTGGTGTGGTCATTGTTATAGTCGAACTCATCCTAGTGATTGTCTGATTTTATAATTGGGTCAGGTTTGGGCTTAAGAAGCATGGCTCCGAATAAGATGCTTGCTGATGAATAAATTTTAACCACAATCTTTAAAGGATTTGTAGATATTTTTTTATTATTGTTATTGTCTTTTACTTACATGTTAGATTATTTCATTACTAATACAATAACTAAATAATTTTTGTAAGATTGTGAATTCTTACAGTCATATATTATTGGAGAAGTAAAGCCTCTTTATTGTTATAAAATGAAAAAGTATAGTTTTAATAATAGCAAATATGGTTTTACTTGTTAATATAATGGTCATTTAATTATAATACATTAATATTGATTTTTTTGACTATTCAGTTACATGATCTTACTTGATTAATTTAAAAAGGCAACTGGTCCTTGTCGTTCTTATCCGCGAACTAGGTTTGAATCCTATTGTTCAACCTTATTTTTCAATTTTTTCTATTCATTTTCTAGTTTTCTCCTGCTTCTTTACCAAATAAAGCTAACCAAACGAAAGAAAAAATAACTAGAAAAAAAAATATAATATTTAAAATCAAATATTTAATAATAAAGGTGAATTTATTATTTAGAATAATATAAAGATTATAATAGTATAATTGTAGTTGCCTTTTTAAATTAATCAAGTAAGATCATGTAACTAGGTTTGAATCCTATTGTTCAACCTTATTTTTCAATTTTTTCTATTCATTTTCTAGTTTTCTCCTGCTTCTTTACCAAATAAAGCTAACCAAACAAAAGAAATAATAACTAGAAAAAAAATATAATATTTAAAATCAAATATTTAATAATAAAGGTGAATTTATTATTTAGAATAATATAAAGATTATAATAGGATAATTGTAGATTACACTCTACTTAAAAAGGAGTGAAGGTTAACTTCGAAGACAATTAGTAAGTTAATAATTTAAAAATTGTAATATACTGTTAATTTAGGATTAGAATTATGAATTTTTAATTTGAAGATACTAGAGTTATAACTAACTTTTTTTGCTAATAAGGTTCCAATAAAATTTAATGATAGCATAATCTATCAATTAAATGTCCATGAACATTTTATTAAACATATTTTAAGACTTTCAATTTATATTTTAAACATTTACTATTTTAAGATTGTAAATTTAATATTATTTATTACATCTATGCTGATAAAATCTATCACAATTTTAGTTGTTTTCTGAAGAGGGACTAGAGTAACATTTAAATTGGTATAAAGAAGTGCGCCCTCTGACTTTAAAGTCTTGGCTACGCCACTGCTCCCGAGGAGGAGGTTCAGATTTAATTCCTGCAATTGTCGGATTTATTTTGGATGATCTCCATCATATTCCTAAAATAATAATAGTTTGCAAATATGTAACTACAATCTAATACGAATTACAGTTTAAGAGGCTTCAAGGTCAAAGTTAACCTTAGAGATTGGCTCCCAGTTTAAAAAAAAAAAAAGTTAATAAATACACCAACTTGAAATGAACTTCGTGTAGGCTATGTAAAAATCACTGAGGACAAAGTCTTAAACGCGGACCTCACGAAACGCGAATGTCACTTCCAACTCAGACGCGAGTCAAAGTCAGACGCAAATATGAGATCTCAATCTAAATGCAGATTTCATCATAAAGAAAGCGCGAAGGTCACGTTCAAAGGGTAGACGCGACACTCGCGCTGCTCATCAAACATAAGCCTGAGTAGCTCTGCTCTTTGCATCAAACGCGAGCCTGTGAGCTCCGCGTTCCCACTCAGACACCACCCTAAGAAACATGTGAGCTCCACGTCTAATAACAGAGCGAGGTCCGCTTTCAATACGAGATCCGCGTTCTGTTGTAACTGACCCCCATTACTTGGTCAATTAACATCCACGTAATGTGGGGAGTTAATTCTCTTTTGGAGGGATTCGAGGAAACAATTCTACGCCTGAATACCCCTATAAATAGCAATGAAATCTATGAGGAAGGGGGCTTTTTCTAGAGGATTTTCTGAACTAAAGGAAGTAAATTCAGCAACCTAAAAGTACAGAACTTTTGAGAAAGAGAAATAGAGGAAGAGAATTCATGTTAAAAAGAAAAACTCCAATACTTGCTGTATTCAAGAGAAGTTATTTCAATCTCTTAGAGAGCATCCTCAAGACGATCCAAGAGAAGTTTTTCGTTTAGCCGGCCAACAGAGAGCAAGATTCACTCTCTATCACCACACGAAAACCTAGTCTTAAATAAAGAGGAGATCCACTCAAACTCTCCTCTTTTTGTAATCGGATTTTAATCCATTGTAATCTTCTTTGTAATTAATAAGAATTTTTACACGACCCAATTTTTTAAGGGATCAAAAGATGGAGACTCCGCTGGGGACCATTTTTCCTACTGATGAGAAGATTGTGCCGTAAGCTTGTTGGAACTTGCTTTTGATGATACATTTATGAAGACATATCAATGGAGCCCTATCTTACAAGTCTATTCAAGAGTTCTACATGATCAAGACTTCCCAAAGAGAGTGGCTATGGATGTGTATTGTAATATTTATTAGAATGTTAAAAGCCTTGAAACACACATACACATCATTAGTCTATTAGTAGACTTGACCCTTCCTATTAGTAGACTTGACCACCTATTAGTAGACTTGACCCTTCCTATTAGCAGACTTGACCCTTCCTATTAGTCGACTTGACCCTTCTAGTAGTCGACTATTACATTGTCTAGTCGACTTATAAAAGTCTTATAGTTGACTAAGTATTGTCCTGAAAAGATATCAACTTTCTGTTTATCAGCATTAGTCTACTTATCAGTATTACTAGTCGACTAATACAAGTTATAGTCGACTTATAAACTCTGCTAGTCGACTAGTTTCAGTTTCCAGAAATTTATCTTTTGATTCAATCTTGACCTAGTCGACTTGGTCTCTTTTGTAGTCGACTATCCCAGTATAAATTGCCTAACCTAGTCAACTAACCCCCTACCCCTAGTCGACTAATGGCAGTTTCTGACTGTCAGATGTTTCTATTTTTTGGTATTTTATCCAACGTTATCCAACGATTATATGTTCAAATTTGTCCTAATAACTACCCTAACTAACCATAGAGTTCAGCTATAAATAGGGTTGTTATCTTAGGCTAAAACACCAATCCAAATCAAAAGTTTTTTGACCAAAAATTCTGTCAAAATTCTGGTTTTCAGAAAACTGTTCCCACTTTCATTTCTTCACTCAAATTCCTACTCCATAGTGAAGATTTCTGAGAGTCCACCTATAAGAGCCCTTGTCCACGATCACATACAGATTCAAGGCTTATAGGAAAGTTTGTAATCACTCAAAGAGGAGCATTGTACAAGAGCGTCTTCGGGTTGAAGAGAGTTTGTATAAGGTGTTTGTCTTCTTGGTTATAAGAAGAGTTGTACACATTTGGTAAAGAGGATTTGTCAAGTAGTGTGCAAGGTGTTAATTTTGGTGTACAAAGTCAAAGGTTAAAGGAAAATCTCAAGCGGGTGGCTTGGGGACTGGATGTAGGTCATGAGGACTGAACTAGGATAAATCTCTTGTGTTTGTGTTTGTGTTTGTTTATCTTTTCTGAGATTTAATTTGCTTTATTGCAAGTACTTTATATTTACGCTAATATCTTTATTTGAGTGTTGACGTGTATTTTAGATCCAACAATTGGCATTATCTCGGGACCAACAATTGGTATTAGAGCAGGTTCAACATTTGGTATCAGAGCAGTTCAACAAAGCTGATGTCAAATTCCTTGAATCAACGGTCGAGTCGCTCCTTGTCAAGTTCGGCCAAGAAAAATTTGAAGAATTTCTCTCTTCAAGTTCTAAAAGCCCAAGGCAACACGACAATACCGCAAAATCTCTTCGGAGGCTCTCAAGTCTCTTCAGAGACTTCTCCAAAATTGACCTGTGCAATTTCTCACAACGCAAGCATCGTCACTTCCAGCGAGATTCTGAAAAACCTCCCGTGTATCCCACATGGCTCGCGTCAATGTCTCTCAGGAGATCCACAGGGCCAATGTATTAGCTCAAGGTCAAAAGATAGTGAAGACTAATCCTATCATTACTCTCCTCTCTAGACTCTACAATTTCACGTTGTAGAGAGTTCCCAATAACCCTTGCGACTCAACCGAAATGCTAAATGCTGACAAAGGCGTCGCTCTCATCAACAACAAGTTACAGATTCTGCAGTTACAGTCTGTTTTGCAGATAATGAACGCGAGGCTGAGACCTGCGTTTCTCAACACGAGACTCGCCTTCATTAAACATGTATTTTAGCGCCTAAACGCGAAGTCTGAGTTTCATTGATAGAACGCGAGACTCATGTTCAATCTTTGGCCAAGCTCAAGCGCAAGGTTCCTGTTTTACTGCCAAAACATGAGACCCGCGTTCAGCCTTTGGCCATGCCCAAAATGCAAGGTCTGCGTTCTAAGCCTAAACGCGAACTACGCATTTCTTTACCAGAATGTGTGACTCGCGTTGAGAAGCAATGCTTGTTCAAACGTGACATTCATACTTCAACACACAAATTTAAAGTCTGCATCCAGCCTTCAAAGGCTAAGAAGAGTGTTGAACGGGAAAGCCCTCACCCCCATGGTTCGAGGCTGTTTCTTCAGATACCTCTACAATAGATCTGAGGGATTATTTGACAAAGAAGCGGAGTTTCCATCAAATCACTCCTCAATGCTGCTGTAAGTGACTCATCACGGCAGTACTCTCTAACTGTTACTGTAGCAACCGTAGTCTTCAACCGGTTATCAGCGACCCTATCCTCTAACTTAGTCAAGAGGCATCACTCCCGCAAGAAGAGATCATTTCCTGATGTGAAGTACCCTGTTGTGACTTCCAACATGGTGGGTCCAAGCACCATAACAAGTAAGTCAAAGAGGAAACAGCAGGCCATCAGTGCCAGGGAGTCCGATGTTGAACTTTCTTCAGGTTTGAAAGAAATATTGATTGAACATGAAGGGATTTACTAACACACTCGACTCCGAAATGGTGCACTAGCCATGGTAGACTACAATGCCTTGGCCAGGGGAATTGAAGCAAGCGATGAGCACTCCGCTATCACATAATCTCGTTCGTCCAACTTTTATATGGAGAAGAAAGCTTTTGCATTTATGGCCGGAATGTCAGACGAGGTGGCTAAGAGATCCGAGGAGCAAGCTAGGGTGCAAAAGGAGCAGCAGGAGATGTTTTGGGTCCAGCAAGATTCTATCGGCAACCTCAAGGCGATGATAATTCAGTTGCTGACAAATCAAAAAAAGAGCTCGAATGGCCCCAAGCCTAACACTTCCTTTAGTAAGTCGAAAGGAAAGCAGAAGTAGGGAGAGAACTCTTCTTTTGAGAAAAATGAGAGTGAGAAAAATTCCAATTCTAAACCTCTCAAATATTCATCTGAAGAGGAGGACGGTTTAGAAAATGGAGCTCGTCACTCTAAGCGGATGAACGAACTTGAGAAACACATGTAGGCCATTGATAATCGAAGTAACCTCTAGGAGGTAGGAATAGTCTGATCATATCCGGGAGAGTGGGATGCTGCTCCTTATCCCCCCAAATTCAATGCACTGACCCTGTACACCTTTGACGGTAAAGGGTCACCGAATCAGCATATATACTACTTTAATCTCTAACCGAGAATTTAGTCTCGAACGATACCATCATGGCTCGTTTATTCATTGGCACCCTCAAGGAGATCATTCTTCACATCAACACTCAACCAACACATGCAAGCTATCATTAATCCATCAAAACTAAAATAAAGCAAGCATGAAATAAAGTGAACATTGCATGTTAGCTTGTTAGTGAGTTATTGTTAGAATGTTAGAATCAATCATCATGAGCCATCAATGGCTCTTGTAAGAACAAGGCTTTATAGAGGCAATTAAATTAAAGTGGATTATCAATCAAGAGTTAGTTTGGTTAGTGGTTAGTAGTTGTCACCATGAGAGAAAACTAGCTAAGCATTTAAATGAAACAAAGAAACAATGAAAAGAAAGGAAGAACTTTTATATAGATTGTCACATTCTATTACAAAGAATTCTCTCCTTCTCCCTGAATCAATCTCTGGACTAACCTAAATCTAAAGGAAAAGGAAAATACAAAATAAAAGAGAAGAAAACTACACTAAACTACACTAAAGAGAAAAAACCCTAACCTACTGCTCTCCACCTTGAGTTCTGGACTCCAACATGGGTATTTATAGGCAAAAGGAGGTTTTGGATAACGAGACAATGCCACACGTCGAAGATCGACTTACGGATCCTTGGTGTTATCGCAGATCCACGACAATTGCTACATTTTCGTGGCAAGATAAGGGAAGTAGCTCCCTAATTTTTCCCAGCTATCAAGTTTCACTTCGAGAGACTTTTGTATGTATCTGGTTTTTGGTAATTTGGACCCGTATTTCTTCAGATTCGTTTTCAATTTCTTAATCCAATGTATCTTCTAGAAGCTCTCTAACTTGGTCTCCAAAAAATGTGATGTAATTACCCAAAATTGAGTTTAGTTAGGCTCTTATCCAACTTCACCACTACACTCTTGATTATCTGCAAAATAAATCAAAACACGATTAAGAAGCGATATTTTATTCATAACAGAGTAAGAAAATGCGATATGGTGATGCAAAATTGCAGACTAATTACATTCCGACACTTATCTTTTGCTTGTTCCGAGCAAAACAAGATAAAGAAAACTAAACTGAGAATGTTATTATATCACTTTTGGCCTTTGAATGGTTCATGAAACTTCCCGCTGACTCTATCAAGACCTGGCCAACCTCGAGAAGCTATTCTGGCTCGCTTCTTCAAAGACAATATAGAGATATCAGTGCTAACTCTCCTTGCAACAAAATAAAAGAAAGGAAAGTCCATCAATTTGTTGAAAGGTTTCAAAGTATGGCACTTTGATGTCTAAGTGGCATGACACAGTCGACGCTGGTAGAGACTTACCGTCACAATCTGCACACTCTTAACTAAAATAGTAGTAGCCAAATGCACTTGAAAGCAGTTGATGCTACGAGGCGAGCAAGCAGAGAAGATCGTTGTCAGGGTCAGGGCCGAAGAAAAGGACAACAAGCCGAGATCTAAAAAATCAATGCGACAGGCTCAAGAATCATCTTCTCAGCTGAGAAGAAGGGACACTGTTGCAACAGAGATCAAATCTCTTTCCAAGCCTAAATCAGCTAGAGAGAACAATTCTGCAAAACAGGCGCACACTAACAAGCAATATTCTTTTAAGGATGAGCACGTTATCTCTCTGTCTAAGTTGCTTCACAAAAGTAACAAGTTCAAGGTATCAGAGGCAACATGTCCTGAAGAGATGGGTAAGACAGATGTGAAATACACCTAGAGGCGGGTGAATAGGTGTTTTGCTAATCAAATGCAATTTCATAACTAATTATGATGAATTATGCAAACGATCACTCAAAATAAGAATTGAAGCTGAATTCCCCGTGAAGGGCTCTAGAATTTTTCCTCTTAATTCCTCTAGATAATGAATTGAGGTGCTTAATTGCCTCCTTGTTGTGATGAGTAAAGATCAATAAAAAAAGCAATGAAATAAAAGCAAATGTAGAATGCAAGATTAGTAATCACACAAGTACAAAGAAAATGAAGAGCAATGGAAAGCAAGATACAAGCAATCGCAACTATAAAGAAATTTATTTCAAGGTTCGAGCCACAGCTCTACGTTCTCGCCTTCACCACTATGAAAGATTTCACTATCCTTTAAGGGATCTTCCACAAAGGGATCTTACAAAGGAATTACAACTTTGTCTACATAAGACCGGAGTACACAACTCCACCAACTTAACCTTCTACACAAGAGGTAGCACAAAGCCAATTTGAGGTTATAAAGTACTTGGTGATCTAACAAGACCACAAACACTCTCTCTTACAACTTCCTATAGAATAGAATATGAAGTGTTGCTCAAGAAATTTAAGTGAGAGATGAAAATCAGTTTGAAAGAATAGAAGTTTTAAAACTAACTGAAAAAAACTTTGGAAAGAAAGAACTTGGAGATTGAAAACTAGAAAACTCTTCTCTTTTGAAACAAAACTTGGAAAACTTGTAAACTTGAGTCTTTTTCTTGTGTAAACCCAAAAACCATGACCCATATATATAGGCATTGAATAAATATTATTTAAATATCATACCATGTCATTTGGGGTGTGTTTAGTCATTTGGAAACCAAAAATGCTCATTGAAATTCACTCAAAACAAAACAGATTCAAAAAACTAGTCGTTATGGCCATCTGGTAGCCTGTCGGTCGACCGGCCGGTCGATCGACAGGTCATCTAGAAAAGAGCCGTTGACTCTAGTCAACAGGGCACTCGACCAAAAAAAAATTAAACTGTCAGTCGACCGGGTCGATCGACCCCAACCGAGAGTTAGGGTCTCTCAGTCGGTCGACCGTAGGGGTTGGCGGTCGACCGGTCGGTCAACCGACAGCGTGCATAAGCCTATTCCAATAGTGCCCTTAAGATATCTAATAACACGTTTTACCATAATTAATTGAGACTCTTTAGAACAAGATTAAAATCTAGCACATAGACACACAATAAATATAATATCCGACCTACTAGCTGTCAAATAAAGTAAACTATCAATCATACTTCTATAAAGTTTAATGTCTACATTTGTACCTTGTTCGTCTTTATCAAGCTTAGTAGCAGTGGCCATGGGAGTTGATTGAGTTTTACCTGCACACAAAATATGAGTATTAGATTTAGAAGTAAAGGTATGCAAGGTGCTCAATACTAATCCGCGATAGCAAAGGCTATGCGGGTCGTGATCCTCAGGGAGGGAACTGCGATGGAAGCGTTTGAGTAAGTTATCTCTTTTTTATTTTATTTTTATTTACAATGGTATATACAATGAAAAGTGTGAAAGAAATTGGAGAGATGTTGGTGACTTAATCTATACAAATAAAAGAAAATAAAGAAAATAAAAGAAACACTTACCTACCTCTTCTGCCCTGCTTACCTTTGATCCGTTTGCAACGACTTACCTTGTCCTTGAAGGCTTGCAAGTATGGTGTATAGGATCTTCCACCTTCGCAATCTACACTACAAAAATAAAAGACTAGCAAAAGAAGGCTTGTTCATCTCCATAGGCCATCAAGGGCTCTTCTTCGGCTAAGCAGTCTCGAAGCAATTGGGTCTCATGATTTGCAAGACATTAGAGAGAAACAATAGAATAACACAAGAATAAAAGAACTAAAATAATAAAAGAACAAAAACGAACCTCGAGTCGATTTATTTAACAATGGAAGAAGAGCAAAGCTTATACCGATTGTCACCCTCAGTACAAGTAGATCTCCTTCCTCCATGAAAACATCTTCTCCTCTCAGTTACAAAAATTACAAAAGAAAACGAAAATAAAAACCTAAACTAAACTACAAGTTAGCCTAAGAAAACCCTAAAATTTCTGCTCTGTAGTTTGCTGTACGCCCTTTCTGTTGCGTCTGCAGGGGTATTTATTGGTGCAGAAGGAGGTAGAGTCCCAACACAACTCTCCCACGAAAACTGGTCCCCGGATAAGACTGGATTGCCGCGGAAACGAGGCTTGGGCCGCGTTTCCGCGGCCAAGTAGTGGCAGATGGCCACGCGCTTTGGCGCGTGGCTTCCCCTGGTCCGTCCATCTGGGCGTTGTCTTCTGGAAGTTGCATCCTGGCTCTTTATCTTGAGATTTCGAGATAACTTGGGAAGCAAGTTACCTAGATCTCAAATCTCCCAATATCTTTTTAAACGAATTTTCTTATCTTTGCACTCTCTTCTTTGGCTTTTATCCTCATCCTGCAAGTGTTTAGGGTTGAATAGAAGTCTATCCTTCCCTCTTCTTTGTATTTGCAACTTTTGCCCTTGGTGTTTGCAATTTTGACATTTAATAATTGCAACTTTTGCATTGGGCTTAAATATGGGCTTCTGGGCTTCTTTTGAGGCTTTATTTCTTTATTTTTATTTCTCAAGGCCTGCACACAATAAATCATAAAATATTAGTAAATGTGCAGAATTATATGAATAAATATGAAAATGTGATGGTAAATATGATGATAAAAATGCACTTTTCACTACCAATCACACCCCCACACTTATCTTTTTGCTCGTCCTCGAGTAAAAATTAAAAAGAAAAGAAAATTAAACTAGCTAACTCACTTTCGTAGGAATCACGATTGCACTTAGCACGTGCAACAAGCCGTTAAACCCCTAGGTTACCCTAGAGGACGAGTGTTGTCTCGTTAGGGTTTTCAGCGGATTACACCCACAAAATCCATGAAAAGGAAAATATTTGAAATACTTTTGAAAAGACTAAGTAGTCTATAAGTTTTAGGATTATCATTTTTATTCATTCTTAGACTTAGTCTTTATAAAGTAAATCGTTATCCTTTTTAGGTAAGGGTCAAAATTGAACTTTTGTATAGTCTTTTTCGTTACCCTAAGTCATATGCATCCTTGTGAATTTTTACTAGGAATTCCTTAACTTGGACTCTCATGCCTCTTTATTATTATTTTTTCTCTCTCTTATTTTTTAATATGTATAACTCATCTAATTTTCTTTCGTGTAAGCATGAAGGCTTCTTGAGGCTCTCATACCTAACTAATTGACTATTAGATGTGTTAATACATATATGAGTAATTTTTCTTAGTTTCTTTAGGCTTTCTAATCCACCCATGTAGCGAACTTAAAGTCGGTGACTCCCAAACTGGTTGGTTTTAGGGCGCCGGGTGAGAAAACACCCCTCGGACTCAAATTCGAGTGAACTAGGCCCCAAAACTAAGGACGCTTATTTTTAAACTTACCTTAGGCGTGAATATTTATGCTTCTTGAGGCACATGTATCCAGCTTAATTGGTGATTGATTTTTTTTTAAATAATTTTTTTTTTATGAGGCAAAAGGGTCTTTGTCTTAGAATCCTATTGTTGACACTTAAAAAAGACAAGATTCTCATTGGTCCGAACGATGTCTAAACTTGTTGACATTTACAAAAGACAAGGGACAGACGAGCTGAAGACCAGTTTTCACCCACCTCCAAGGGACAAGGAAGCGGTTTGGACTCCACTGATCCAGCAAGCAGAACAGTGAACCCGGATTGTTTCTAAACAGACCTCAGCAGGTCTAAGATGCTAGCATTTAGCATTACATTAGCCCAAGGAGATAGCCTCGATTGAGAGGCTAGCATCATCCAACTTCGCCAGGAAGCTAACTGATAACTTCGCCGAAAAGCCTCTTTTCGGACTTCGCTAAGGATTGCCTCTAGCTCCGCTATGAGCTTCAAAGCGGGCAGCTCTGCTATCGGCCTGCTATAGTCAACCTTTGACCAATCAAAATCTCCTGATAAGATCGGATTCAATCTAATCAAATCCAATCGGGATTCAAATATGGCAGGTGATTGCCGCAATCTCTTGACTCTCTTGAAACGAGTAAGAGGATCAAGGAGAATCTCCCAACGATATGGAAAGGGTCAAAACAAATCAGAAAGATCAACCGACCTGCCAATTCTAGCTCCGCAGAAGCTATCCTAGCCTCGCAGCAAGGCTACTTTTCAGATTTAAACAGATTCGGTTCAATCTGTTTCCATATCTTCAAGGGGACGATTATACCCTTGCTCTCCCTATAAATAGCCCGCCAGGGTATAAGGAGACAGAGACGGAGAGGAATCAAGGAGAGACGCATGCATACGGGAGGACTCCACAAGCAGAGGCTTCTTCACAAGGCACCGCGCGTTCTCAAATTCAGAGACTTTTTAGAGAATTGCTTTCTCTAATCAGGGTGTTGATACCCTAACGTCGTCCTTCTTCTCAAGGAATCTCCGGAACCAGGCGAGAAGAAATTCCTTATTGAAGGCGATTTTGAGAAGCAGCAAGAGGGTTCTACCAACCTTCTGTTCTCTGATTCCCCGAACCAGGCGAGAAGGGAATCTCATCGCTCGCATCGTCAAAGGGACAAAGTGGTCGCGCGCTGACCAGACTCCTATCGGCACATTTTCCCAGAATCTCTGAGGAGATCTACTTGTAATCTTTTGAGAATACTTGTAATTTAGCTCCTCAAACTCTTTTTTGTAAGTTTTCCCCCTTTGCAACATAATGGAAAACAAGATGGCGACTCCGCTGGGGATTGTATTCTCCTCTGCTGAGAATCAAGTGTCGCAATGCGACGAACAGACCTTCGGGTCTATCTCTGAATTCAGAAAAGCCGGTGCAGCCAGATCTTCTCTGGCTAAATCTTCAAGCAAAGTCTCTGCGGAGACGGAAAAGGTTCTCTGCAAACCTGCCGCAGTTCTCTGGCGCAATAAGGAAACATGCCCGCAGCCCAGATCCTGCACTTTTGAGAACCTGGTTATCCAGATCGATCAAGGAAGATTTGAAGAAGTCCTCTCTGGGGGTGGCCTGACGCTTCGAGCACGGAAGCACAGGAAGGTCTTCATGGCCAAGGTTTCAAATCAGAAACCAGAGGCAGAATCTTGCCAGCACCCCACAGCCCCGCTTGTGGCTATTCAGGTTCCTTGCGAACCTAGGCGTCCCCCGTCAAGGCTGATATGGAAGCCTAAACAGGAGTCTTCAACCGAAGCTCTCGGAGTAGTCATGCCGAGACTGCGCCTCTCCCACGAAGAAAAGGGTAAGATGCCCATCTGCCCTGACGATGCTGCCAGCCATGAAGTCACGACGGCAATCATACCGTCACTTGAATCAAAGGCAGCAAAGCCTCATGTCAGCCTCGCTCGTACAAGCGAAGCTATTGTACCACAACGAACTCACTGGGTTCGCGGCCGCAAGGCTAGGACCGCAGTGTTATCTGAGGTTGATCCCCTTCGCAGCAGAATAGCGGGCAAAGCACCACAGCGTGCTCCGCTCCCCAATTCATCAGGCACTAAGCTCGCACCTGTCGGCGAAGCTAGCGCCAAAGTACTATTCAGTACTAATCCCTTCTGCAGGGATAAGAAGAACGGAGCATCATCCCTTGTACGCTCCAAAAAGGCCTCTCTACGGGGTTGTTCAGGCTCTGTTGAGCCTAACCTGCGACAATTCTTGACGAACAAGCGGGAATTGGAGTCTCTCCAAACCACTTCCCCGTGTTGTCAAAGAGGATGCCGACTTGTGACAATCCATTCAGCCCATTGTCGGCAATATCCAATCAAGGTGGCACCTCCGCACCGTCAATCGGTGTTTGACCGGTTATCCGCACATGCCATAAAGAAACATCATGAAAGGAGCGCTTCGCGAGGCCTAGCCTTCGCGTCCGTCAACATGACCGGAAGAGGACGAGAGCGACACAGGGAAGGTCATACATCTGATGATACCCCTTTCGGCTCCCCAGATCCAGATTATAGCCCGGGCTTAGGTGAAGTCTTGGTGCGCGAAGAAGGTGTTTTCCGAAATACCAGATCCAGGGTAGCGATACCCTATAATTATGAGCAGCCTTCTTCCTCAAAGGCCCTAATCTCGCCACAGTCCAGACGATCACCCCAATCATCTGATGGAGAAGATGAAGACAGCGGGTATGCCTCTTCAGCAACAGTCAGTTCTATACGGACGGACAAAGCATCGGTCAATATGGCCGATAACGCCAATGATGATCTTCGTCAGCGCCTGAAAGCTCAGGAGCAAACTTCCAGAATTCAACAAGAGGCCCTGGACAATATTCAACAAATGCTCGCTCAGCTCCTCAGCAACCGGAATGATGATACCGGGAGCAATCATGATGAGGAGGGACACCTCAGCAACGATCCGCCCAAGACGGAGAAATCTAAGGGAGGCTCTTCCCTGGATGCCGAAGTCCTTAAAGGCCTTCAAGCTTAAATCGCATCCCTAGCTCAGAGGGATGAATTAAAGAAGGTAGGGGCAGTCCGTCCCTATCCGCTGGAGTGGGATTCGGTGCCATATCCGCCAAAGTTCAAACCACCAACGTTGCATACGTATGATGGTAAGAGCTCGCCCAATCAGCACATCTACTATTTCCGGTCCCAGACCGGTAATGTTCTAAACAACGACGCCATCATGGCTAGGTTGTTCATCGGCACCTTGAAAGGGGTGGCATTCGACTGGTTTCGAAGCCTTCCTCAGGGCTCTATCAATTCCTGGATCGACCTGGAAACTCGGTTCCTCTCTCGCTTCTATGAGGATGACACTGAAGTGACCATGGACAAGCTCCTTTCCACTGTGCAAAGAAAAGGCGAATCTGTCCGTGAATACATTAAGCGGTTCAGAAATCTATCTCTGATGTGCCCAGCAGGGATGCCATTACCCATGCTCTTACAGACATGCAGGCACAACTTCTTGGATCAAGTAGAAGTCCGCATGGGGGCTGTCAAAGCCCATACTTGGAAGGAATTGGTCGAACAAGCTGAGATAGCCGAGAAATTGGCTAAGAAGTTCGAGCCATCCGCCCCTAGGAGCAAATGGGGCGCGAACAACAAAGGGCGTAGCGATCTCCCGCAGTCTTCCCAAGCTAAAGGGAAGGAGATTATGTCCGTCGAGCTGACCGGGGACATGCAGTCAAAGGCCAAGAAGAGCGGCGTCAACAGCCAAGAGCCCAAGTTTCCTCCGAAGCAGTACTCCTTCAGAGATGACCAGGTGGTCACGATATTCTATCTGCTCCACAAAGGGAACAAAATGAAGCTACCGGACGCTCGCCGTCCCAATGAGATAGGGCGTACAAACGACCCTAAATACTGCCTCTACCACAGGATGATCCACCATCCTACTGACAAGTGCTATGTTCTCAAGGATAGAATTCAAGCCTTGGTCGATGCTGGAGTCCTCACATTGAAGACGGAACAGAAGAAAGTCACTGCCAATATGGTGACTCTTGAGTTCGGCACTGCTCAGAAGGTCACAGTTCCCGACGGGACCTATCCAGCCCCCACACCGCGGTTGGAAGTCAAGCATTCTTCAACCATAGCTAAAGTTGACAAGGGTCTCGTCCCCTTGACATTGGAGACAGGGGAAGTTATGTGAATACACCCTGACCTCGTCCGAGACGTACAGCGGACGTCGAAGGACTCCAGCAAAAAGGGCAAGTCCTGCAATGTCATCTCTGTCCTGCCAGATGATGGTAATCTTACTTCGGCTTCCCTCAGCGATTCAGAAGAAGAGAAGCATGCCTGTACAACGCAGGCAGATGCACCTCAACAGACAGGCACCCGGTCTGGAAGATCATACTTAAAGCAGTATGACAAGTCTACTGACGAGATACAACAGCAAACGACGTCAGTACCAATGCCGGCATCCACTCCAGTCCTGACCAAAGGGAAGGAGAAGCCTAAGGAAGTGCGGTTCGACCATGTGTTGAAGAAACCGCCAGGCCAAGGGTTAGCCACGCCCTTTCGCTTTGATATATTGGCCCACTTAGCCAATATCCCGGCTCGTATCACAATACACGAGCTCCTTCATCTCTCTAAAGAGACAAGAGAGGCACTCAGAGATGCGCTGGCCGACTCGGAGTCCTTTCTGACATGCATGCCTGAGGTTCCTGATGATGAGATGCAGCCTTCCTGCTCAGAGTGCCATCACGCACAGTCCAAAGTGCCTGCTATTACCTTTACGGCGGAAGATATGCTTCTCAAAGACAACAAGCATGATCGACCTCTGTACTATACCGGATATATCGGTTCAACATGCATTGAAAGAGTACAAGTCGATCCGGGGTCTGCACTCAGCATCATCCCCAAAAGGCTCCTCTATTTCCTCGGCATACCATTGTACGGGTTGTCCGCAACCACCACTACAATATATGGTTTCAACGCCGGGAGCAGCCATCCGCTTGGAAAGATTCGGCTCCGCTGCAGAATCGGAAGCCTGAAGTCAGAGGTGACATGCTATGTCATCGACGCTGACACATCATACAACCTGTTACTGGGACGACCATGGATCCATGCCAACTGGATCGTTCCTTCCACTCTCCATCAGTGCTTCAAATATGTTGAAGATGATGCGACAGTACGAACTGTCTTCGCTGAAAAGCAACCCTTCAAGGGGGTGGAAAACTACTTCACCGACGCCCTCTTGTATCAAGAGGCCGACGGAACGCCTGCACAACCATTGCCAGACGATGATGAAAGTGGCAATGAGGCGGATTCAGAATCCGAAACAGGCGTGCCAGCCATTTCGATTGGTGAACCAATTGTAGCATGCTTTAATGACCCCCAATGTAATATCCCTTCCGATGAAGAGGGAGAATGGGTAATTAATGATAGTATCTCTTTTGATTATCCTGCGAGCATCGAGTCGATTAAATCCATTATGGATGGCTCTCTTCATACGCCCGTACATGAGCCAAGTTCGGCTACTACATCTATGGAGGTTATAGAAGGGGCCACGCTGGTGATCCCTCCATCCAAACAAGGTCAGTTGCCGATAATCTTCGGCAGAGCCCGGCCAGGGAGATTCTCAACTATAGACTCAAGCTCAGAGTCGGATGCTCCACAGTTCTTTCATTACGCGCCATCAGCGCGCCATATTATGAAGAAGATGGGTTACAACCTGAAGCAGGGAGCGGGCCTAAACTTCGGAAAAGGAAGACGCAGCTTGATGCGTAATTCCATTCCAAGAGGGAAACCTGCAAATTACTATGATAGTACACGCAGGGGGTTGGGTTATGTTACACCCACATCGTCAGTAACGGTTCAGGTCAAAGACGACGAACCAATTCCATCACAGTCGGGTTCATCTGCCGAGTGGGACTCTGACATCGGCCTCACTGTGAATATGACTTCAGGCAGTCAATTGGAACCTGCGGACGCTGCTGATGAGGAACCTTGGGCCCAGCAATTAAGTCTCCAATGGGAAAAGCGGTTCGAGCTGCGCGAGCCACCTACCGAAGACAAGGTGATCCAGGTTAACTTGGGTAGCCAAGATCACCCCAAGCCTATTTTCATAAGTGAAAGCTTATCACTCATCGAAAAGGAAGAATTGATAATGCTCGTGAAAGAGTATATAGATGTCTTCGCCTGGAGCTATGAAGACATGCCCGGACTTGATCCACAGGTCGCTATGCACCGTCTAAACATCAAGCCCGACGTTAGGCCAGTCAAGCAGCAACAACGTCGGTTCCGCCCAAACATCATGGAGGCTATTGAAGCCGAAGTTCATAAGCTCAATGCTTGTGGCTTCATCCGGGAGGAACAACATCCAGATTGGGTGGCTAACATAGTCCCCGTCCTCAAGAAGAATGGAAAAATACGAATCCGCATCGACTACCGTGATCTCAATACGGCCTGTCCCAAAGATGAATTCCCACTGCCGATCACCGATGTCATGATCGACAACACATGCGGATTCGAGAGGATGTCTTTCATAGACGGCTTCTCAGGGTATAACCAGATCAAGATGTATCCTGATGACGAGAAGCATACTTCTTTCCGAACGCCATTGGGGGTATACTGCTACACTGTAATGCCCTTCGGACTGAAGAACGCCGGAGCAACCTACCAGCGGGCGATGAGCATGATCTTCCGCGACCATCTCCAAAAGACGGTGGAATGCTATGTTGACGACATTGCCGTCAAAAGCCGCAGCAAAAATGAACATCTTCGTGATCTGAAAACGATGTTCGACATAATGCGGGCTCATCAGCTGAAAATGAACCCGACGAAATCCTTCTTGGGAGTGTCCAGCGGCAAATTCCTTGGGTTCATTGTCACATCAAAAGGGATCCATCTGGACCCAGACAAAGTCAAAGCCATACAGGACATGCATCCACCGAGGAACCTCAAAGAGCTCCGAGGCTTGCAAGGCAGATTAGCCTACATCAGAAGATTCATAGCAAATCTTTCAGGCCGTTGCCAGCCCTTTACCCGTCTCATGAAAAAGGGTACTGCCTTCATATGGGACCAAGCTTGTCAAGAAGCTTATGAAGACATTAAGAGGTATCTCACAAAACCTCCGGTCTTAGTGGCCCCTACATCAGGGAAACCATTCTTGCTTTATGTAAAAGCTCTGGATTATTCCCTCGGCGCCCTCCTCGCTCAAAAGGACGATAATGGCCATGAGCAGGCCATTTATTATCTGAGCAGGACTCTCATAGGAGCGGAATCTCGCTACAATCCTATTGAGAAAGAGTGTTTAGCTCTCGTCTTCGCTGTCCAGAAGACGCGACATTATTTGGTTGGCCAAACCATACATGTCATCTCCAGGGTGAACCCTTTACGTCTTCTCATGACGAAGCCAGGGTCGCTGAATTCAAGGTTGGCTAAATGGGCACTCCTGTTGTCTCAATATGACATGACCTTTACTCCTCAGAAGGCAGTTAAAGGCCAGGCCCTTGTAGAGTTCTTAGCTGCTCACCCAGTTCCAGAACATTCAAAACTTCACGAAGACATCCCTGATGAAGTCTTCGAGTCTAATGCAACCTCAGCAGAGGAAGTGTGGCAGATGTTCTTCGACGGAGCATCGCGGATGGGCCCCAAAGGGAAAATTATTGCCGGGGTGGGGTTGTGTTCATCTCCCCACAGGATCATATCTTTCCCAGAGCATTCTCCTTGACAGAATCATGCTCTAATAATGTAGCGGAATACAATGCTCTGCTCATCGGTCTCCAGCTCGCCCATGGAATGGGGGTACGCTACCTTGAAGCTTATGGCGATTCAAAGCTGATCATTAGCCAGGTAAAAGGCGAATATGAAGTCCGCCATGAGGACTTGGTGCCTTATTATCATACAGCCATCGAATTGGCTAGCTTATTTGAAGGCTTCTACATCGGGCATGTGTCCCGATCTCAAAATACCAAGGCGGATGCTCTCGCTGCATTAGCGACAACGCTAGCCTTACCGGCCGACACCGAGTATCACCTCACAGTCACAACCCGGCATCTCGTATGCTCCAAGCATATGCTAAAGATTCAAGAGGTCCATAATATCTCCGTGGGTCTTGAGCCGAGGGATTGGCGCTTCCCTCTCATTGACTACGCTCTGCACGGTCTGCTTCCAGACGATCCCAAAGAAGCGGCGTCCATCAGACGAAGGTCGCTCCGTTTCTACTATGATCCCACTTTGAAGACACTCTACCGTCGTTCATATGACGGTGTCCTCCTCCGTTGTCTCTCTCATTCAGAGGCACAGGAAGTGCTTAAAGAAGCACATGATGGCATTTGCGGAGCTCACCAGCCGGGTCCAAAGCTTAAAGACAGGCTGCACAGACTTGGGTACTACTGGCCGACCATGATGGCCGATGCCACCCAATATGCACGAAGGTGTAAGGCGTGCCAGGTCCATGCAGACTTCATACACCAACCTTCGGAGTTGCTCCACCCTACTGTTGCTTCATGGCCATTTGAAGCATGGGGAGTCGATGTCGTAGGGCCAATCAGTCCCTCTTCGGCAAGAGGTCACCGGTTTATCCTGGCAATAACCGATTACTTCTCAAAATGGGCAGAGGCCACACCGTTGGCCGAAGTTAAAACCTCCAATCTGGTTAGCTTCATCAAACACTAGGTCATCCATCGATTTGGTGTACCCAGACGGATCATCCATGACAATGGTCCCCAGTTCGTAAGCCAAGGGTTCTATCGGTTCTGCGATAAATACCGAATTCAGAATGTGGCTTCAACCGCCTACAATCCTGCCGCCAACGGCTTGGAAGAGGCATTTAACAAGACAATCATCAAGCTGCTCAAGAAGTTTGTCTCCTCGAATAAGCGAGATTGGGACGAAAAGCTCGGTGAATGCCTTTGGGCCTACCGGACTACGGTTCGGACACCGACAGGCAATACGCCTTTCTCCCTGGTATATGGGTGCGAAGCGGTCATCCCATTAGAAATCCAGGTGCCATCATTGCGGGTAGCCCTAACTACTAAGATGACATCAGAAGACAATGATCGCTTGCGTCTTCAAGAGCTCGAAGCCCTGGACGAGAAGCGGCTGCAAGCTCAGCAACACATCGAGCTATATCAGGCTCGGATGTCAAAAGCCTTCAATAAGAAGGTCAAGCAGAGAGTCTTCCACAAAGGAGACCTAGTCTTAGCCGTCAGACGACCGATGATTATGACGCACAAGACCAAAGGCAAATTTCAGCCTAAATGGGAAGGACCGTTTGTGATAGAGACAGTCTATTCAAACGGAGCATACCGCCTTACAACTGCAGACGGCGACCTCCTCATGATGCCGATCAATGGCAAGTTTTTAAAGAGGTACTATCCTTAATCAAGGATCTTCCCTCGATCAAGTTAACATTACACCTCTGATCGAGATCCGCGCGTCCGGAATGCGCACAAAGAGAGCCTCTCTCTTTCTCCAAGCATATCAAACCTGTTGATAGCTGGGGGTTTGCTTAAAATCCCAAGGGACCTGCTCCTACTTGATTCCCTCTCCAAAATCACCTACCAATTCTCATCCATAGAATGGTAGGACCACATATATTCCGCTGTTATGTTAACATTAAACCTATGACAGCAATCCCCTCGTTTCTCCCCGAGATAATGAGACCTCCAAAATCACCTACCAATTCTCATCCATAGAATGGTAGGACCACATATATCTCGCTGTTACGTTAACATTAAACCTATGACAGTGATTCCCTCGTTTCTCCCCGTGAAAACGAGACTTTTCCCAAACTCCATTGTTATTTTGAACTTAGCGGCGTCTCAATTGGTTACGTCATCGCGACCTCTGAACCAGCAGACAGCTAAGTCTTAATCTTGAGCCCTGTTGACATTTACAAAAGACAGGTCTCGATACTTATTGACATTTACAAAAGATAAGTATCACCTATTTTGAGCTTGTTGACATTTACAAAAGACAAGTCTCAACCCGAGCCCTGTTGACATTTACAAAAGACAGGTCTCGATACTTATTGACATTTACAAAAGATAAGTATCACCTATTTTGAAGCTTGGTGGCTTCTCAACCAGTTATGTCATTGCGACCTCTGAACTGACAGATAGCCAAGCTTCATCTACCATTGAACTTAGCGGCGTCTCAATTGGTTACGTCATCGCGACCTCTGAACCAGCAGACAGCTAAGTCTCAATCCCGAGTCCTGTTGACATTTACAAAAGACAGGTCTCGATACTCGTTGACATTTACAAAAGACGAGTATCACTCATTGTTGAGCTTGGTGGCTTCTCAACCAGTTATGTCATTGCGACCTCTGAACTGCAGATAGCCAAGTTTCATCCACCATTGAACTTAGCGGCGTCTCAATTGGTTATGTCATTGCGACCTCTGAACCAGCAGACA
The DNA here is from genome assembly GCA_038442645.1 of Agave tequilana. NCBI lineage: Eukaryota > Viridiplantae > Streptophyta > Magnoliopsida > Asparagales > Asparagaceae > Agave > Agave tequilana. The sequence goes on from JAVJIF010026432.1 coordinate 45,851, forward strand.
GCTAAGTCTCAATCTCGATGCTTGCTGACACTTACAAAAGGCAAGTATCTCCCCTTTTAGTCCCCGCAATGGGCTAACCTCGAGACTGGCAACATCTCAATTGGTTATGTCATCGCGACCTCTGAACCAACAGACAGCCATGCCTCATTATCCAAACAAATAAAGACGACAAAAGAATGAATTTTTATTAAATTCCAAAGGGATGGGATACATGGAGGAGCCTATAGGCGTACATGATAAGATCGGATCCGATCTCCGAGCGAAGCTAGCCTCGTCCTCCTGTCATCAGCAGCCTGGGCCAGCGCCTGTGATCTTAGCTCAGCCTCATCGAAGTCCACCGCTTGAGCCAGACGAGCCTCGACCTCCACCAAAGTCGCCCTCTGTGACGACTTCTGCCGCGCCAGTTCCTCACTCCGAGCCCTGAGCTGCTCAAGCCGCGCAGCCTCTTCACGACGCATCTGTGTAGCCTTGGATAAGAGGAGATTTGCCTTCCGGATCATCTCTTCAGCCCTCTTAACCTTATCTTCAGCATCAAGAAGAGCACTGTTGGAAGCGTCAATTGCACTCCCAACCTCTGCCTCCTCTGTCTCCAAGGACCTCAAGTCAGAGGAGATAGCCTCAGCAGCCTCTTGAGCGGCGAGCTGAGCCTCGCGCCTCTGGGCGACAAGACGTGTGAGCCTTTCATCAGCCAAAGACGCTGCGTCGGAACGATGGAAATGGCGCCATTCCTCCACGTCCTTCTCAAGGTCATCTACCAGGAGCTCTAAAGCAGAAGCTTGATGGTACCCCTCAAAGTCCCGGATACACTCAATGCCACGGGAGAGGACCATCTTCAGCTTCGAGAACGGCACAGGCGAGCCCTTCAAGACGAGACCGATAGTCTGCTCCAAGCTGTTATAGAAGCTGTCGACCAGATTACCTATGAAGTCATTCTCAGCTTCATCAACCCTTGAGACAACCTCGGAGCAGTTTACCATCCCAGTCGACACCGCCGCAGAAGAAGAAGCGGGAACATCGACAGCAGCAGGGCAAGCCAAAGGCGACCTCGGCGGAGTCCTCAGCGACACCAGCACGCCAGCCACCGCGGAAGTAGGACTGGCAACCACCTCCTGAACAACAGGCTCGACAATCAAAGTCGGGGAACTAGGGTCCACGATCACCCTTAGTCCCGCACTGGGCAAAATGACCGGCACCTCACTCGTGATGTGATTGGGAGTGAGGATACCTCCGGGACTGCCGCCTCTTCAGCCTCTCGCCTTTCAGCTGACGTGGGCTGATAAGAAGGCAAGTCGCCATACAACACGTCCAACATGGCAACATCCGCCGTGGACGAAGCACTCAACCCACCCTCTGACCTTCCAGGGGAAGTCTCCGGCTCCTTCAAAACCGACGCATCTTGAGGCCGAGCACCTGCAACAAAGCCATGGTCAAAAAGCAGATGCAGTAAACAAGAGGAGATCAAAAGGTCGTCATTTTACCAAAGGCCGATGTTACTTCGACAGCCTCATCAGTCTCTAGGGGTTCCATCGCGAAGTTCTTGCCAGAATCAGCGCGGATAGCCGGCCTGCTCGTCGATTCCTCCGCAGACCACCCGGTAGAGCTGGATGCCATAGGACTTCCTTTAGAAGTCCCAGCGCCCGACGGGCCAATGTCGGCCGCATCACCTCCAGATTCCTCCGAGCGAGTAAAGGAACCAGCTGCAGCTCCATAAGCAAATAGAGGATCATACTGGTCCCCTTGCTCCCCATGCTCCTCAGCTCCTGCAACAAAAAGCAAATGATGAGTTATTTAAAGTGCGCTGAAGGCATATTATATGGAGGCCAATCTTACCAGTAGTCGGTTCAGCAACCGACGGCTCAGCCACTAATGGAGCAGCAGAAGGAGGCGCAGCAGAAGGCTCACCCTCTACCACGATGATAGGAGTCTGGCGACGGGGCCTCTTCGCCGACGACTTCCTACGGGATCCACTCCCACGCTTCCTTTTGAAGTGGACATCAGAGTCCTCTTCTTCCACTTCCTCCACATGTTGTGAGGGATCTGTCCCCACTACACCAGATCCGGCTTCACGAGCATCAGCTTCATGGGCATCAACCCTCATCCCCGCCTCGAAGCAAGGGCTCCCCGCATCAGAAGCCCCGCTGTCATCTACAGCGATGAACTCCTCTATGCCAGGAACACGGACCCGTTTGCCCTCCATCCTATCGGAAGCCTTCTGCCTCATCCGATGAGAAATTAACTTCACACCCGAACGGTTGGCATTAAACCTAGCAGATGTGGAGTTCGAAGCCGCATACCATTGGCAGAAACACAGGGTCGTCCAAAGGCTGGGATCCCTCAGCGGCGTGCGTAGCCACGCCCCAGTGCCATCCGCGGTAAAGAACCGCCAAGCACGAGCCCCATCAATGAGGCTCCCCATGAAAGCCAGGTCCGGATTGGGGTTGCCCACATACAACTGGTCATACCCAAATTGGCGGGCAAACCGGTTCGGGACGTAGGGCTCCAGGTAGCAGGTATCCCCACTCCTGTACAGCAAATGTGAGGGCCGGATACAGACCAGCCACTCGAAAACACCCCGACTCATGGGAGACCGACCTGATTCCACATCACGGAATTCCTCGTTGTATCCTGCACCCCGCAGGCGAGGAAAACAACGGAACAGGCTATAAGCGTCATAACGACGCACTAACTTACGGGCCTCGGCCACATAAGTTTTCTGCCACGAACGACCTTCAAAGCGACGGAGAAGCGCCGTTTGAACACCCTGCGGAGGGTCTTCCCCAGCTCCAATCAAACTGGGACAGTGCAAGGCGAACCACGCCATCAAGTAGGTGTACGGTAAACCTACCCTAGGATTGGGTCCGTCACAAGGCAGGACGGCACCCTTCCCTCGCCTTGACGCCATTGGCCTGCAGAAAGCCTCCGTCAGTGCACGAAGGCCCCTCTGAATACAACACACCATGGCCGGGAGAAGACCCAGACGGTGGCCATGAACCAAGCGAACGGCAGGCAGCAGCACAGTCGGATGGACGATGTCACCCGAAGAAGAAGGCACGACACATTTCTTTAACCAGATGGTTAAGAAGCCGGCCAGCAACGCCTTCCGAGACATAGGCCGACGGGCCTGATGATGAAAGCTCCGAAGAACGTCACCCTTCCCGAGAGGACCATCTTCTTCTGCCACGACGATGTCCTTTTCAGCATGCACCTCCATCCTTGCCAAGATGTCTTCTTCAGCAACTCCGCAATGAGCTGCCTCAGGCGCACTAGTCATATCCGGGAACAAGTAGTTCCCCCAGCTCTTCAAGCTCTTCGAGCTACCCTTGCCACCAGTGTGGATGCTGGAGCAAATGTGCAAATGGCACATCAATTCCCGATATGTCTCGAGCAGAGCAGGCTCCTGCTTTTCCAGGATAGCCAACTCCGCCTCACAGGGAAAGTACTCTTCGTATGGAAGAGACCCGAAGGGCAAAGCAGAGATCTCCCGCATCTCATGCAGGGCCATGCCCAACTCACCAACTGGGGTGAAGAAAGTCCCGAGGCCGGGCAATACAACTCAAGGATGGCGTAGAAGCACGCCACCTTCATCTCAATGCCGTAGCAGGTCGCCCTGACGGCCTCATGGAGGTTTAACCTCTCTAAGTCCCCCTCAAAATGAGTGAGGATATAGTTGGTCAACTCCGCCCACCACGATCTAGGAGGGTGGACCCAACCGGGAGTCCTGAAATCGGTGGCGGGGTAGTTCCCGTCAACTTCGCAGAACTGAGTGCCAAAGGTCGGCGCCGCAGCTGGGTTCTCTCCTACTGGAAGGTCCCGCGATACCTTCCCAGGGTATAGCCCCATTATGCTACGAGGAGGGCCAGCCCTCGAATAGCCGGACTGGAATGTCAACCTCCCGACACTTACAGACTCGGCATTTAGGCTCACGCCCCACGCCATCTTCCGAGCCTGAGTTGCGCTCGCAAAGGAAGACAAAGCAAAATGCCGCTTAGCGGACGGGAGATAGAATCTCTCGCCGTCCAACTGGAAGATCCACTGGCCTTCACCGGCCTGCAGCTGGCGATCGGGATCTGGTGCAGCATCCCCGAACATGAAGTCAGGCTTTCTGTAAGCCTGACGGTCGATATCTTCAAGAGGAGCCGTAGTCAAGATGCTCCGCATGGCCTGCGGACGACCCTCCTGGATGAGCGTATCCCGTACAAGGGAGCTCGGCTCACTGAACAATGAAGCCTGCCCATAGAACTGCAAGCCGATGCTTCCGCCTGCTTGACTGGCTACACCAACAGACTGTTCTGGAGGCCGGAGGCGTAATGAACTGCAAAAACAGAAATGAGCTATGATTAGTTCACCAATCAAGTGGATGCGAAAGCTTAAAAATTCACTAAGGCATAGCCTCGCCCAGCAAGCAGGGCCTGCAAGGCGATAGCTTTGAAAAAGCTTCACTTCATGGATAAGACTGCATCTTTGCAGAAAATATCCAAAACGCCGACTTCGCTTAAAGCAGGAAGTGGTATAGCCCTAAGGGCTGACGTCATCAAAGGGGCATTATGGTCAAAAGTCATCATGACTTAGAGGACTTATTCAAGTCCTTTTCCTCAAACAGTACGGAGATGGCCCAAGTTATGGCTTCGTGCGAAAGCCCAAAGAAGAACTGTTCAGTTCTTACTTCCCTGGTGCAAGCAAAATAGGGAAGTTGAAGGGAAACGAGTTCCCTGATAAGGACAGATCATATTTGATCGTCCTAATAGCCGAGTATCGGCTCCAAAAGATGGAGACCACTCTCTAATCAGACAGGAAAATTCCTTACCGGTGATCGGTCGCTCGATGACCGGAGGAGGAGCGCCCTCCGCCGCAGAAGTCGCCACTTCTTTCCCTGCTCGTCTTTTGGGCGCCATCAAAGAAATGTAAGGGTTCTCAAAGAATTCTGAAGCAAAGAAGGAGGAAGAAGGAGAGGAAGAGATAGAAATTTCTCTGAAAAAGGAGATCTTTTCCTGTTCAGCCCGATCGGGCTTTTATAGGCCAATCAGCGCCTGAAACGAGGCCTCGAAAAGGGCGTATGCCGCCGTTTCGAATTAATTCGAAACGCCGCCCAAAGCGCCTTCCCGAGAAGCGCTGCTTCGATTCCGCTAAGGGTTAACTTCGCCCTGGCTTAAAGTGCGGACTTCGCACAATCCTTCAAGAACTTAGCCGAAAGGCTTACTTTAGCCCTCTAAAAAGGCGCTGACATGCCAGTCTCGCGAAGATCACTCAAAGAAAGGACTATGTCCTTAACTCCGCATGCAGTTTAGCCCCGCTATGGCCAAATTCTCAGTGAAAGTAAACAAAAATCAGATGATCAGACGATGAACTTTCATTGATTCAAAAGCAAGGGTACATTGATATTACATCAAAGTTGTGTTTCATACAAACACATTCAGTTGCCCAACAAGATCATTTGAGGCATACAAGCGGTTTTATCTGCTCCCAGGCAGACCAACGGGACAGGAAGGGCCTTCCTCCTGCATAAGGCTGTAATCAGTGGTGCCACAAGGACACGGTCATTTTTCTCCACAAAATGGCAGGTCTTGCCAGGCCATTTTTTGTTGAAGCCTGGCAATAAAAACCTATCGCCGTCAACACGTCAGATCACCTATAATGGGAACTAGTTTTGATGCCACGGATCTGACGGGTGTGAGGCCCACTCCCCTGAAGTGGATCGTCTCCGATGAAGGCCACCAAAGTTGAAAGTCGGCAACGATGTCAGTGATCTCACTGATCACCTCCGACGAAGCGGCGACCAGCCTCACCTCAGAACGAATCATCTCGGATAAGAGGCTGCCAACAGCCCCTGGGACGCGCATTCGCTGCCCCGAATTGTTCCTCCTGCTTAAAAGTAAAGCTTCAACCGGGGAAGCATAAGGCAATTTTATGGCTTCTTCCATCAAGTTACCAGACTGGAAAGCATAGCTCGCTGCAAGGCAAATTGGAGCAAGTTAGCAGTCAAGCACAGAAAGAGCTGCAAAAATACTAAGTCAGATTCTTCGGCGGCAAAGTAATCCAACTTCAGTCAAAGCAGAGGATAAGCCTCGCCTGCACGGCAACCATGGGCTGGTTCAGCAAGCGCCAAGTCCTAGCCTCGCCTATACGGCAAAGTCAGACTGATCTTGTGAGAAACAGTCTCAACATTCACCAATATGGCAAGACTGGCTCAACTATTGAAGAAGCCAAGTCCCAAGTCCTGCCTGCGCAGCGGACTTAACAAGCAACGATCTTTCACTGATCAAGCCAAGATGGTAGCTTCACAGAAAGCTATGATGAGATCCTTCTCTGCAGCAGCCAATTGCAAGATGAAGAACAAGGGAAGTTAATCCCTAAAGCGAGCTGCCAAAGCTAAATCAAGGGAACTGAGTTCCTTAAAAGAAGTGAAGTCTTCGAATGATCAAGACTTACTGGTCCTTGGCCGGTTAGACAACCAGAGTGGGTTTTCCCACTAATTCAGAGATCTGAGTATCTCTCACAACCAAGAGAAGAGAAGAAGAAAGGCAAGGCATTTCTCTTCAGAGGACCTCAAGTGTCCTATTTATAGGCCCCATGGCCTGAGCACTCTCACCTCAAGCGTGGAAGCACGAGCGCATTCAAGGCATTTATTGCGCCCTGATGGAAGGGACGGTTTTCCCTTGTTGGAACCGTGCAAAGGGAGAAAACGTCTCCCTCATAAAAGGCACTTATGGCGCCTTGAATAAAGGGAATATCCTCCCTTGGAAACGTGCAAATCGGAGAACATCTCTCTCGATTGGCGCAAAGAAGGAACGATCCTCCTCGTAACCGCCCCACGGCAGTTGGCTTTGAAAAGGCAACAGGAGTTCCAAAGCGAACTTATTTCTTGGAAGCCCAGGCGCGTAACTATCCCGACGCGAAGCTACTCGCGAACCAGTGCAATTCTTCGGCGAATTCATCCCAAAGCAGGATTGAAGGCGAAGCTGAACTCAACCATTATGGCGACGTTCATACTCCACACCACCATCACAGCGGTTCAAAGTATTTCGAAGTCTGGGCTATTGCAGACTTTCGAAAACTTTGAAGGGGGTCTTGTTGACACTTAAAAAAGACAAGATTCTCATTGGTCCGAACGATGTCTAAACTTGTTGACATTTACAAAAGACAAGGGACAGACGAGCTGAAGACCAGTTTTCACCCACCTCTAAGGGACAAGGAAGAGGTTTGGACTCCACTGATCCAGCAAGCAGAACAGTGAACCCGGATTGTTTCTAAACAGACCTCAGCAGGTCTAAGATGCTAGCATTTAGCATTACATTAGCCCAAGGAGATAGGCTCGATTGAGAGGCTAGCATCATCCAACTTCGCCAGGAAGCTAACTGATAACTTCGCCGAAAAGCCTCTTTTCGGACTTCGCTAAGGATTGCCTCTAGCTCCGCTATGAGCTTCAAAGCGGGCAGCTCCGCTATCGGCCTGCTATAGTCAACCTTTGACCAATCAAAATCTCCTGATAAGATCGGATTCAATCTAATCAAATCCAATCGGGATTCAAATATGGCAGGTGATTGCCGCAATCTCTTGACTCTCTTGAAACGAGTAAGAGGATCAAGGAGAATCTCCCAACGATATGGAAAGGGTCAAAACAAATCAGAAAGATCAACCGACCTGCCAATTCTAGCTCCGCAGAAGCTATCCTAGCCTCGCAGCAAGGCTACTTTCCAGATTTAAACAGATTCGGTTCAATCTGTTTCCATATCTTCAAGGGGACGATTATACCCTTACTCTCCCTATAAATAGCCCGCCAGGGGTATAAGGAGACAGAGACGGAGAGGAATCAAGGAGAGACGCATGCATACGGGAGGACTCCACAAGCAGAGGCTTCTTCACAAGGCACCGCGCGTTCTCAAATTCAGAGACCTTTTAGAGAATTGCTTTCTCAAATCAGGGTGTTGATACCCTAACGTCGTCCTTCTTCTCAAGGAATCTCCGGAACCAGGCGAGAAGGAATTCCTTATTGAAGGCGATTTTGAGAAGCAGCAAGAGGGTTCTACCACCTTCTGTTCTCTAATTCCCCGAACCAGGCGAGAAGGGAATCTCATCGCTCGCATCGTCAAAGGGACAAAGTGGTCGCGCGCTGACCAGACTCCTATCGGCACATTTTCCCAGAATCTCTGAGGAGATCTACTTGTAATCTTTTGAGAATACTTGTAATTTAGCTCCTCAAACTCTTTTTTGTAAGTTTTCCCCCTTTGCAACATAATGGAAAACACCTATATATGCATTAGGTATGCACATTTCATTAAGGTAAGAATCAAGACTAATTACTTATTCAATTTCTCCTCCTATACCTAAAAATTCAACAATTTATTATTTTGACCAAGTTTTTAGAAATCCTAATCATGATTTTTCTAATTCTTAAGATTAACTTAGATTTCTTTCAAAAGATAAGTCAAATATTGTCCTTTTTTTTAATTTTAATTTTTTTTATTAGCAAATTTTGTTAGTTTCTAACTATGTTAGTATGTTAGTAAAGCCTCCCCCCACACTTATCTCATGCATTGTCCTCAATGTATGAATGAATGCATATATGCATGAAAAAGAACAATGGAAGGCAGAAGTTACCTTAAGGTGGTGGTTCCTGTGGTGGTCTAATTGGTCCACGAAATGCAGCCCAATCAACTTTTTGTGGGATTCGGAGGAACCCACCAGAAATTTTTCTTATATAACCCACTATAATGTATGTATGATTATTTTTAAACAAGTCCACCCCATCAAATTTCCAAATTTCATAATAAATTTCAGTGTCAATTGTGTCAACCGCCTTGTCCCAAAATGGAGTATGAAAAGATGGAATGATTGACTTGGACGTGGGAAGTACAGGAACGAATACCGACTCAGGAAAGAAACTTAAATCAAGTAATGGTTTAGGAGTCGGGCTAGGTTCAGGAAGTGGGTCCAAATCAATAAGTTGAAGCTCAAGTCAACAATCATCTTCCCACAATGGAATGTGACTCAATATTGGTGATTCAAGTTCAGGAATGATAGGTGTGGGAATCAAATCTGACTCTAAAAGATTACCTAAGTCGGGTAACAAAATAGGAGTCAATATTGATTCGGGAATTTGAACTTGATCACAGATTTGAGAATCAAAGTCACATATCTCATTCGGTTCAATCTCATAAAAATGAGAACTTGCCAATTTGTCAATGGGACTTTCAAAAGTATGAAATTGGTCAAGTTCAATATGATGATCATCAAAAATGGGTGATTCAATTTCATGATGAATTGGCACATGATCCAATATTGACTCAGGAAAAGTAAAATCAGGTGGAGATACCGTAGTCATTATTGAATCAGGAAGTAAAATTGAATCATCAAGTTGGGGATCATGATCATATTCATGCTCAAGTTCTATTTCAGGAAAGAATAACTTGCCAAACTATCAAAAATTGGAGTTTCAGCAAGTTCACATGCGGTACTGAATTAGAATCTTGTTGTCCAAAGCAACGTGGCTCGTCGGCTCTAACAGAATGGTTAACCATATCAGAAATGGCCGAACGGTGAGAACGTAAAGATTGAACCATCAAATCTATTTCATGATCACGAGCTAATCTAGCCTGAGTCATGGCTTCAAGCATCTTTTCATAGTCGATTGGTGCATCATTTTGTGATTGGACTTGAAAAGAGGAAGTGTAATTGTGATGAAGTTGTGAGTCGGTCAGATTTTGTGATTGTTGCTTGGACTCACGCATCATCATGTCAAAGATTGATGGTAATTGTTGCTTGGACTCATGCATACTCATCATTTTCAAGATAGATGGTTTTCTATTATGAATGGGTGAATCTGAGTATGATTCTTGGGAATATTGTGGACAAGGTGGAGATGGAGGACAAGTTGGCTGAAAATTGGACTCGGGGGAAGCGAAACCCCATGAACTCTGTGAAGAGTTGAAAGTGGTATGAAAATTATGGTCATAAGATGGGGGGTATGGGTTATATTCATTCGGATAAGACCATTCCGGCACACTAGGTTGGTCAAAATTATGATATGCCGGGTTGGTAATATCCGAAAAAGAAGATGGTGTGTAATATGGATTAAAGTTGAAAAAATTATTATATGCCATATCACACAAACACAATCAAAGAAAAAAAAAACAAACAAACAAACAAGCAAACAAAAAAGAAAAATTTCTAACCTAAGTTAGGGTAGACCTATGACCTAGACGACTCCTAACTGGTTAGACTGTCCACGGGAGGTAGGGTATAGACTTTGACCACAAGTTAATCAGCCAGGTCAGGGCAAGATTGTGGGAGGTTTTCCGTCAAAGACGTTCCTTAATTAAGTAACCACCAACCTTCGGGCTTTCGGCCCTCAATCTCCTTCCTAGACACTGATTTGGCAGGAGTCAAATTCCAACACCGTTTCCCCTTGAGATAATCTCCTAATTGAGTCCGAGATGTCCCTAGGGCCAACGTCTACTAATTTATTTTTAGTTAGGCTTGGGTTAGTGAGTGCTTGGAATATGATTTTTGGGCCAAGGAAGGGTGATGAAATCCCACCTTATCTTGTTAATGGGTTATGCCGTTAGAATAAATTTGTGCAAGTGTACAAAATAAATAAGATTCACTCAAAGCATGAAAATCAACCAAGAGATGAGTCCTATTTTACATGAAATGCGAACGTACCTTACTCCAGCACTCTTCAACAGTAAAATAAAGGAATTGAAAAGACACGTGCCTAGGATGCAAACGTCTAATCAATTTTTTATCTTTTTCAACAAATATTTTACTATTGATTAATTAGCAGTTTACAGGTTTATCACAGAACAAATTTTAACAGAGCAGAAAACAAATCTTGCAATTTGTAGCAACCTGCAGAAAGATCTGTCAGTAATGAACTACTAAGGCCGCGGAAACGCGGCTATTGCCGCGCGGATCCGCGGCACTGTAGTAGCTCTGATGCTCTGCCTTCGAGGGCAGAGGCACAGAGTTGCTATATGTCCACTTCTGCTGTTTTCTGTTCTCCAAACCTGCAAACAGAAAGAATAAAAGAATTAGTTAATAATTAATTTTTTTTTAGAGAATTCTTACCGTCCCTCCCCGGCAACGGCGCCAAAATTTTGATTGAGTTTTACCTGCACACAAAATATGAGTATTAGATTTAGAAGTAAAGGTGTGCAAGGTGCTCAATACTAATCCGCGGTAGCAAAGGCTATGCGGGTCGTGATCCTCAGGGAGGGAACTGCGATGGAAGCGTTTGAGTAAGTTATCTCTTTTTTATTTTATTTTTATTTACAATGGTATATGCAATGAAAAGTGTGAAAGAAATTGGAGAGATGTTGGTGACTTAATCTATACAAATAAAAGAAAATAAAGAAAATAAAAGAAACACTTACCTACCTCTTCTGCCCTGCTTACCTTTGATCCGTTTGCAACGACTTACCTTGTCCTTGAAGGCTTGCAAGTATGGTGTATAGGATCTTCCACCTTCGCAACCTACACTACAAAAATAAAAGACTAACAAAAGAAGACTTGTTCATCTCCATAGGCTATCAAGGGCTCTTCTTCGGCTAAGCAGTCTCGAAGCAATTGGGTCTCATGATTTACAAGACATTAGAGAGAAACAATAGAATAACACAAGAATAAAAGAACTAAAATAATAAAAATAAAAAAAACGAACCTCGAGTCGATTTATTTAACAATGGAAGAAGAGCAAAACTTACACCGATTGTCACCCTCAATACAAGTAGATCTCCTTCCTCCATGAAAACATCTTCTCCTCTCAGTTACAAAAATTACAAAAGAAAACGAAAATAAAACCTACTAAACTAAACTACAAGTTAGCCTAAGAAAACCCTAAAATTTCTGCTCTGTAGTTTGCTGTACGCCCTTTCTGTTGCGTCTGCAAGGGTATTTATAGGTACAGAAGGAGGTAGAGTCCCAACACAACTCTCCCACGAAAACTGGTCCCCGGATAAGACTGGATTGCCGCGGAAACGCGGCTTGGGCCGCGTTTCCGCGGCCAAGTAGTGGCAGATGGCCACGCGCTTTGGCGCGTGGCTTCCCCTGGTCCGTCCATCTGGGCGTTGTCTTCTGGAAGTTGCATCCTGGCTCTTTATCTTGAGATTTCGAGATAACTTGGGAAGCAAGTTACCTAGATCTCAAATCTCCCAATATTTTTTTAAACGAATTTCCTTATCTTTGCACTCTCTTCTTTGGCTTTTATCCTCATCCTGCAAGTGTTTAGGGTTGAATAGAAGTCTATCCTTCCCTCTTCTTTGTATTTGCAACTTTTGCCCTTGGTGTTTGCAATTTTGACATTTAATAATTGCAACTTTTGCATTGGGCTTAAATATGGGCTTTTGGGCTTCTTTTGAGGCTTTATTTCTTTATTTTTATTTCTCAAGGCCTGCACACAATAAATCATAAAATATTAGTAAATGTGCAGAATTATATGAATAAATATGAAAATGTGATGGTAAATATGATGATAAAAATGTACTTTTCACTACCAATCAGGAGTCTTTCTTGATTTTGCATCTTTAAATCCAAATCTCTTGATGAGTTTTTTGTATACTTGGCTTGATTAATGAAGATTCCATCACTCCTTTGCTTGATTTAGAGGCTAAGAAAGCAGATTATCTCTCCCATCATAGACATCTCAAACTTGTTCTTCATGCATGCTTCAAATTCTTTACAAAGTTTTTCATTAGTGGATCCAAAAATAATATCAACATAAATTTGAACAATTAGGATATCATTATCTACATGCTTTATAAAACAAAGTGGTATCAACTTTACTTTTAACAAAATTGTTTGAAATTAGAAAATTTGTAAGTTTTCATACCAAGCTCTTGGAACTTATTTTAAACCATACAAAACTTTATCAAGTTTGTATACAAAATCTGGATGTGTAGGATCAACAAATCCGAGGAGTTGTTTAACATACACTCCCTCTTCTATAAGTCCATTTAAAAATGGATTTTTGACATCTATTTGAAATAGTTTGAAATATTTATAAGAGGCAAAAGCAAGTGTCATCCGTATGACTTCAAGCCGTGCTACGGGTGTAAAGGTTTTCTCAAAATTGAGACCTTCGATTTGGGTGTAATCTTGGGCTATTAATCTAGCTTTATTTCTAATAACATTAACCGACTCATCCAACTTATTCCTAAAGATCCATTTAGTACCAATAGTTGGTCTATCATGGGGTCTAAGAATAAGATGCCAAACTTTGTTGAGCTAAAATAAATTGAGCTCTTCTTGCATTGCAAGCAACCAATATGAATCGGCCTCGACTTCGAGGATGTTTTTGAGTTCAATGTGTGAAATAAAAGTAAAGTACCCACAAAAGTCATGGAGTTTGGATTGAGTGGTTACCCCCTTAGATACATTACCTATGATGAGGTCCTTGGGATGATTTGAAAGAAATCTCCAATCCTTTGAAAGTGGTTGAGTTGGTTCCACTTCAATCTCTTAAACTTCACTTTGTATATCAATCTTTGAATTTTTTTCTTCTATAGGTGAGTCCTTCAAGGTTATTTTCTTCATGTCTTCACCTAAGAAATCAATCTCTATAAAATTCTTCACAAAAGTATTAGATTCCTCAAACTTAATATGAATATATTTTTCAATGGTCAGAGTAGATTTGTTGAAAACTCTATAAGCTTTACTAGTATTTGAATGCCCAACAAAAAGGGCTTCATAGGATTTGGCATCAAATTTTCCTAAATTGTCTTTAGTGTTTAAAACAAAGCATTTACAACTAAAAACTTTAAAGCATGAAACATTAAGTTTTCTCAAATAGTAACTTTCAAATGAAATTTTAAAAGTATTTTTACAAAAATAAATTTGATTTGAGATGTAACATGAGGTGTTTACGGCCTCAGCCCATAAGAATTGAGGGAGTCTGTATTCATTTATCATTATCCTAACTATTTCTTGAAGAGTATAATTCTTTCTTCAACGACTCTATTTTGTTGTGGAGTTCTAGGACATGATAGTTCATTTTTGATTCCATGTTCTTCATAATAAGTGACAAAAGAGTGGTTAATGAATTCACCACCTCTATCACTCTATACGTAAAATCAGAAAATCTTTTTCTTTTTCAACTCTTTTTGTAAACACTTGAAAACGTGAAAAAAACTTTATCTTTGTGTTCTAAAAAGGAAACCCAAGTAAAACGAGAAAAGTCATCAACTAAAACAAAAACAAAACAATTTCACTTAGACTTTTAATTTTAGTTGGACTAAACAAATCTATGTGAATTAAGTCTAAAGGTCTTGATGTCATAATAACATTGATTGTTTTGAAGGAGGACTTAGTTTATTTTTCAAGTTGACATGCATCGCAAATATAGCCCTTCTCAAATTTCAAATAAAGAATACCTTTTACCACTTCCTTATTGTTGATTCTAGATAGATGGTCAAATGAAACATGGCCTAGTCTACTATGCCACAACTAAGAGTCTTCATTGAAGGCATTTAAACATGTAGTATTTTATTGCAAATTTGACATATTAATCATGCACACATTATTTTTATGAAAATCAGAAAGTACACATGCATTGGTTAGTTTATCTAAAATATTGCAAGCTAAATCATCAAAAATCACTTGAAACCTCTATCACAAAGTTGACTAATATTCAAGAGGTTATGCTTGAGCCCGTTAACTAAAACAACATTTTCAATCAAGGGAGATGAGCCAATTTTATTGTTACCTATACTGATAATTTTTCCTTTAGAATCATCTCTGAAGGTGACACCGTCACCTTCATGGTACCTTGATAGGGTTGTAAAATTATTGATATCCCACGTCATATGCCTTAAGCAACTACTATCAAGATACCACACAGCTCCTTACGTCTTAGTCTTAGAGCTTTGGTGTGTACCTATATCAAGTGACAAATTGGTTAATTTTGATACCCAAATTTTCTTGGGTCCTTTGATGTTAGCATTTTGAACCCAAATGTGGTTATTTGATGCATTTATTATCAAAGCAATATTTGACTAAGTGACATTTTCGGCCACAATAAGTGCATGAATAAACTCTACCATAAACAAAAGCATGATGAGAGTATAGAGTGTGTCTAGCATGATGTGTGTGTGTATGTTGTGATTTAGAAATGTGAGTATGTGTGGGATGATGAGCATGTGTAGTATGAACATGTTTATTTAGAGTAAGTTTCTTAGAATATTGCCTACAACCTAACTTTATCAAACTCATATTTCTTTAGCACATCTCCTAGAGAGTTAATCTTATCTTTCAAAATAGAGATCTCATTTTTATCAATTAATGAAAATTTTACCTTACATGAAATTTTATATGCATCAAATTTTTTTGTGTGGATAAGAGTGAGGAAGATAATTCATCTTTTTCTTTGGAAAGAATAATAATTTTATTTTGAAGAGTTTTATTTTCCTTTTTTATTTTTAAATACTTTTTTTTTAAGAAAATCATAGTTGTTAGACAATTCTTCAAAAGCCTCACCTAATCCATCCATTGTTAATTCACAATTGTCAAGTAAGGGTTCGGATGTTACCTTAGATCTGTTATCATTTGCCATGA
Source organism: Agave tequilana (assembly GCA_038442645.1). Lineage (NCBI taxonomy): Eukaryota > Viridiplantae > Streptophyta > Magnoliopsida > Asparagales > Asparagaceae > Agave > Agave tequilana. The sequence goes on from JAVJIF010026432.1 coordinate 61,391, forward strand.
AACATACATGTGTCGTATCTACTTCTTCATCGGTTTTACTCTCCGAGTCCCATGTAGCCTTGAGAGCCTTCTTTTTGTAAGGCTTCTTAGAGGTTGAAGGTTTGTTTTTGGTCTCCGGACAACCGCAACCATGTGGCCCGGCTTCTGAAAATTGAAGCAAATGACTTTCTTTTTTTCTTTCCCTTGCCACCTTCTTCTATTGTTAAATTTTTCATTGTTGTACATCCTCTTTATATTTTTCACTAGGAGGGAGAGTTCTTCATTATCATCTTCTTCATCATTATCGTCAGAGATAGTGAGAGTGAATTTGAAAGTGATCACTTTCTTTTTTGTGGTGCCATCTCTTTCCTTACCTTCCTCTCCATTTCGTGGGTCTTTAGGTTTCCTATAAGACCGATAAGCTCCATTTCTTCTTTATCGTTTAGCTCCTTTAATGTAGTAGCCTTGACTTCCCATGAGGTGACCTTCTTTACTTTTGATCATTGTCAATGGTATCACCTAAAGAAGTAAGACCATTAGTTATTTTAGTAAATCTTGTCATCATGTCATCAATAGTGTCATTTTCATGCATGGTTAAGTTTTCATATTGAGAACGTAAGAGATTAATTTTTACTCTCTTAACTTGTGACGTTCCTTCGTGTGTGACTACTAGGTGTGTCCAAATCTTATAGGTGGATTTGCAATGGATGACTCTAGCAATATCGTCATCGTTTGAAGCTTGAAGTAAGGCATAGTGTGCCTTAGCTTTTGCATCAAACTCCTTCGTGGCAATGTCAGACCAAGTATCTTCATCACCAATGGGGATACTAAAGGGTTTAGTCACCGCTTTTGCATCCTGGCTTCCTAAGGATTGCAAAAAAAAAGGTCATCTTAACCTTCTATATAGGAAAGTTAAGGCCATCAAACTTAGGACGGGTCTTAATACCTTCGGTCATTTTTACTAAAGTGGATGAAGATGAATATGTGAAAGAAGTGATTAGCAATTAGGATCTCTCTAAGGTTATTAAGCCAAAAATTAGAGACCAAGCTCTGATACCAATTGAAATACACCTAGAGGGGGGTGAATAGGTGTTTTTCTAATCAAATGCAATTTTATAACTAATTATGATGAATTATGCAAACGATCACTCAAAATAAGGATTGAAGCTGAAATCTCTGTGAAGGGCTCTAGTACTTCTCCTCTTTAATTTCTCTAGATAATGAGTTGAGGTGCTTAATTGCCTTCTAATTGTGATGAG